>JAULBP010036494.1:0-13418 GCA_032355345.1 Lepetodrilus pustulosus
CTCACTCACTCTCTCTCTCTCTCACTCTCTCCCTCTCTCTCTCTCTCTCTCTCTCTCTCTCCCTCTCCCTCTCCCTCTCTCTCCCTCTCTCTCAGAACTGTTGATGGTTAGCTACATTTTAAAATTGATTAGATCTAGGATATACTATTCCATTCAGGTTACACCTCTAGGAATTGTTTTATAATTGGAGAACAACCTGATTGAGCTAGGTCATTGCAAGACCAGTTTTTTGGGTCGTAAGTAAGTAGGGTTGCATAGTAGGGTCAATGATAACAGTCAGTGTTCTCTGGCCACCTCTGGGCAGTGATGGGATGGATGTTAACTAAGGACGGTCTAATCTTGTTTATTAATACAAAGCTGAGAACATTCTGGATAATATTTTGTAATCCTTAAAAACTATCTTATTATTGTTCATACTATTAATGTACACTGGACTTTTGTAATAAAATACACAAATATAGACATATAGGTTATGTTCATTATTATCAGAAAACAGTTGACTATATAGTTTCAAATGTATTGTATTTAATCATTTCAAATTGTATTTGCATAGTTCGAAGTACAGGTGTGTATATGATATTTACAATTAAGGTTTGTAATTTTACAGCACGATAGCTATAGGTTGAATTTAAGCTGAGCAAATATTATGAGTCAGGTATGAAGCGTACATGATTATGAAATATGGTTATTAGCAATTTTTTACTTGTCTAATTAGTCTCTCACCCAGATGACCTATGATGCATGAAGACGTGTATTGTATATTATGATGACCTCAAGGCTTGACAAGGGACCACGTACAATCTATCTACATATTATATTTATATGCGTTCATCGAAATTCCCATGTTATCAATTATTAGATATATATTTACGTTGTGTTGTTGTAAACAAGCTAATCAATGTTCATTTCTATATTGAATACAGCTCCATTTCAAACGTATCGTATGTAATTATTTTGATTTGTATTTGCTTTGTTTGAAGTATAAATATAATATTTACAATTTAAGAGGTTGTAGTTTGCATTGATTTGCACATTGGACACGGAGACTAATAAACATTTCTGGGTTTGGGTCTATATTCTTGTATTGACAGTGGAGATACATTATTTTATGTAATTACATCTATAGGGTTATTGCCCTGCATTTTACCACAAGCCATTTTGTATATAATTATAATAAGCATAGCATATACTAATGCACTGATTATACTGAGTATAATATATACTCAACAAAAGTGTAGGCAAATATTTAGTGGGGAAGCGTTCTACCAAATTTCATAACTCAGTTTTAGGAATATTGTACTAATTCTTATTCCGATGTATCAGCAAGTTCTTGACGATTGCCTGGACCCTGTAGACATTTGGAAATACTTTGTCGTTAGGATAATATCATGCTAAGTTTGTATGTCCAAATGGCTATTGGCCGTCAATTAATATTGTTGAGTATATATTCTGGTGTATATATAGGCTTGTGAGTCCACCTACGCTACTTATTGATCATATAAGATCACCAAGATTCTATGAAAGCTGGAAGTAGATTTGCAAATCCCTTATCACAGCGCACTGGAAATCCATTTTGTGGTTTACATAAATCAATTTGCATAATATCACAATGTCAATGTCATCCATTACGGAAATCTCACCCTAGTATGTTTGCTCATTTATCAGGAAATTTAATATCATGTCAACAGATATACTTTTCAAGGTGATAGTTCCATAGATATACATACATACAGCATACAGGTAATATTAATATTGACTGACTAATGGGAAATAATATTACCTATTACCTACAAATGTAGTGCTATTAATGGCATGGTAAAATTTGTATATGTCAAAATTCTGTAAACTTGTTACATGTATTACATATTCTGATACAAATATCTCCCATATTTTGGGTGCTTTTAACTAATTTATAAATTTGGTATTTTTATTTTCCTAATTAATTATGACTTATCCTCTGACAATGGGGAGCACCATTCAGACAAATTAATCAAGTTTTGTGCACACATTTCCTCTTAATGTCTCATCATCAATATTGCATCACAATAAAATGGCTATATGTTGGGAGAAAAGTGGGTCAGTCTATATTTAGAACAAACAAATGCTGTTTTGTTTAGGACAGCACTGCTCTCATTGGAAATACAGCAATAATTTGTATAGCTTGTTTTTAATATTTATGTTTCCCTAGTATAACGTACCCATTAAATTTTATTCAAAATGTCTGGATTTTAGATAATATACTTATTAACCCTCTCCCTGCTGCAGTCAACCGGAGATGCCATAAAAAATGCAGTGTGTGCCTAATTCAGCAAAGCGAGGGTTAAATTAATGGCCATTATACATATTTCACTGTTTGCATTTTCGCTCATGGAATTAATCCATTTTCACTCATGGAAATAGTGTTATAAACTTAATGACAATTTTAAACCTATTTTATTATTTTTTTAAAAATAATTTGCTGGAAAAAATTTAATGACTACCATGTACATTACACTGTTTATATTTTTCACGCGTCTATTGCAACATATATCATTAGCAAGTTCTGGGCAGATCTTGTAATCACAACATGTCAATTTCCCTCAGTATCTCTGTACTCTACATAAGCCATGATGTAATTAATTGACAGGTCGTTGAGTCTGGCCTACTGCAATGAACGATATCTTCCGGGCAATTGGATCCTCACAAAGAAGTCTCATTGTTTACGTTACCAGAGATTACAACAGAAATGAGTCCAGTTACAGGTTACATGTTACATATACTCTTAGCTCTTTTGAATTATTCAATTCTTATATTCCTGTTTGTATAGAAACAGGATATTACGGGACGTTTTTATATATCGGTCCGTTCATATTTGCCCAGGACAAAATGTTTGCTGAGATGCAAATAGAATTTGTATTTGCATAAAATATTCACATTATTCGTCATCTCGAATGGTTGAAATATCAGAATCGATGGGATTCCTGTTTAATGTGTGTGTTGTTCAGCTCTGAGATTTATGTCAAATATGTTTACTGTTTAATGTCCAAAATTGATAAAAAAAATAAAATAAAAAATAATTAATTAGGACATGTTTGTTATTAGTGTTTTGATTGTCCTAAAATATCAATAATTAATAATATTTTAAGATTTAGTCTGTAAATCTGCCTAATATTGATAATGAAATTGACAATGGGTGTGTCAAGTGAAATGTACAATTATATCCCGATACTCAGAATGTGTAACAATGCATGTATTGTAAATGTCATAAACGAGTTTTGTAACATGAATCTACTGGTCCATAAAAGGAACATCAACATAATTTTATACATGTATGGAAAAAAAATAATTTCAAATTCATTCAATTAATCTCATGACATATTCAATTATATATATATATTTGATATTTTGTTATATTTCGAGAGAGATTTCCATATATAGATCATTCTCAGTGGGTCATGTCGCCATGTTGGTTTATATCTCATTCTATGGACATTAAGCTAACAACAAAAGAATGTCAATTTCACTGTTTATTTATGCATGTTGCCAAGTGTCCCTAATATCGGTCTATTATGTTGGGTATTCTACCACCCTTGTTTCCTACATTTACAAACTGCTTCATTTCTTTCATCGTGAATATTTTTGGTTATGTTTTTTTTTTTATTATCGACAGCGGATTTTAATATTGATGCATATTGCATTCTCTCCTTGTCAAGTCAGATAAACGACAATCAATGAAATGCTAGTCAAAATGGCTAGCAAGCTACAGCTAAGGGGAGGTAACTTATTTCATTGATCACAGTAATGAGGTTTACTAGAAGTGAGATTAGATTGAATGTTCTATAAATACTCGTTATTAGTCTTGGGCAAATTGGTGCTGTGCAAGATCTGTGTGTGAGTGTGTATTGTGTGTGTGTGTGTGTGTGTGTGTGTGTGTGTCTGTATGTCTGTGTGTGTGCGTGTATGTGTGTGTGTATAAATCATTAAAATAAATAAATAATGAATGAATGAATAAATAAATAAATACATAATAAATAAATGAATAAATGAATAAATAAATGAATGAATGAATTAACGAACGAACGAACGGACGGATGGATGATGAATGAATGAATGGATGGATGATGGACGGATGGATGGATGAATGAATAAATGAACGAACAAACGAACGAACGAACAAACAAACAAACAAGCAAGCAAGCAAGCAAGCAAACAAACAAATAAATAAACAAACAAATAAATATATAAATACACAAACAAACAAACAAACAAACATGCAAGCAAACAAATGTAAGAATGAATATGGTATCACCTTTGACAAGTAACTTCGTTCGAAAATGTCCCTGTACACAGAGAATGGGTACCAGAAGGGTGACATACGCAGGTAAATGACAACCTAAAACCTTGAAGGGCAGCTTGGGTAGCGTACTGCCCAGGGAGTTGATAAGGAACTTGAGAGCAGACTGATCCATTGACCGGGTAATACAGCACTATACATATGTATCCGCACATTCTCGACCGTAGAATTGGCGCAATATAAATGCGCACATTATTATTATTATTATTTTATTTAAATGAATAAATGAATGGATAAATGCATTCTAAAACTTAGTACATGTAAATGAACGAATGGATGAATGCACGGATGAATGAATGAGTTAGCTAAAACATTAAAATTGACATAAATGCTGACATATGTATGATATGACAAAGGAACAGTCGTATTAATAATTAATGTTCTGTATAGATATGTTGAGTGTGTTTTAGGAACTGCTCGTACGAACCAGTGGCAGCACGACACCCACCTTATCGTCACCAGGTCGCGCGTCGCCACCGTTCCTCTGCCGCATCGTCCGTGTCTGTGTATCTGCCGTCCACACACATGTCCGCCGTCCACTGTCCACGTGAGTCCGTGCTCTGTCCACGTGGGTCTGACCACTGGCTAGGTAAGACTACAGCTGTCGAGGTAGGTGTCCACAGTACAGAGAGGTAGGTGTCCACGATACAGATACTCGGGATAGTCAGACCAACACGGGAGACGTGATGACCGGACCCGTCAGCAGATCATCTCAAACTTTTCTACTAAGAAGATTTCTTACACTGTGTAATTACAAACCTTATTAGTGTACTATTGCTTTAAGTCTTCATTCAACGAGGATGTTCATCCAGCGGTTGCCTATAGTGAAGTGACTTCCAGCAGCTGGTATAATCTGTCTGGTGTTTGACGTGAAGCAGAAGACTGCTCTATACATCAGTATACGTCTTATGTTCCGCCTTCTTGAGCAGGATGAGAATGGCGACGGTGCCGATGGCATCGTGAAAACTGATATCGTCTGTTAGGACCAGCTATTTTCCACGTGTACTATAGAATATTAGATTACATATTGCTTGATTACATTAAGTGCATTTGATTACATTAAGTGCATTGTCTAAATAAAAGGCCATACATGTACTATCAAATATAGGCTCTGATCTTCAGACAATGCTTAGAGGTGTATATTGTGAAGACGTCTATATCAGACAGTTGAGGTGCGAGTACTGACTTATCATAATTTGCTGGTCTGGACATTTCTGGATATTTAGTCTTTATTAGTCCGAGATCTCGGGAGAGTTTTAACAATCTCAGGAATTCAAACGTGAACGTTTTATGAGTATATCGTTAGCCGTTTTCTCAGAAATAAGCATTTTATAGGGGTACCCTCAAGTTTCAATGATGTTAAGCACGTATTAATGTAGAATTAGAAAGGGGATTAGTGTAGAAAGAAAATGAATAGTGTAATAACATGTGTTAATCATGTATAATATGAGGATTACATGGAATATTAAACAAATCCATAGAAAACTAATTATATATGATTGTAAAGTGACGACCGGGCCTCTCAGGCCTCCATTGGTGGGATAAGGGTTAATCTGAAATAACCAAAGAACTGCGCCTTTTGAAATAGAAGGTATCCTAATGTGTTTGTTACCATATATCTACTAATATTAACTGTTTAGAGTCGCTCAGTGTAGTTACGTAGTGTTGTCAGTAAGGTTCATACTCACTCAATGTGTGGGGTGTGTATAATACAGAAATATTCATGAAGACATTAACATTCTACAACATCTCGTATAAGATTTATTTCGTCCATTGCAACAGGACTACCCAGTTATATAATGTTAGGCTAAAGTTAATGTGTATGGTGGTATTTGACTTGAAAGCGACGACTGCTCATCAATATATCGACGTAGTTACATAAAATTGGTTTACGACCATCTATAATACTCCCAGCAAACACAATATGTTTTGAAAATATTTTTTAATACAGCATGAACATGTTTTATTCATATGAAAGTGTAGGGGCTCCAAAAGATCATAAAAACATTATATGTAAAACATAACAATACAAACATAATTTAAATGTTCTTAGAATATCATGTAAATGTGATATGGATATTATAAAAACGTTTACAAATTTTGAAAGATCATCAGCGTATTTTCAAGGAAATATGTTGATAGAAACATTTTAAAAGCATCCATAAAACATTTCCATAACATATCCAGGACATGTTTCAATGAATCTATTTTCACATAAACGTTTTTATAATGTCCATAACATATTTCCATGATATTCTAGGAACATGTAAATGATGTTTGGATAGTTATGTTTTACAATAATGTTTTATGATCTTTCTGAGCCCCTACACTTTCATGTGAATAAAACATTTTCATGCTATATTTTAAAAACGTTATTGTGTTTGCTGGGAAATTATGTTTGTGAACCAGACCTAACATATACATGACATTATAATCACGATTCGCTCCAATATCTGTTATTTATTTTTCCTTTAGTAATACCGGTAATAATAATAATCGTTTACCGGTATTTTTTAATAAGGCCAACGGCCCATATACAAATAGTTTCAAGGTATTATTCATTTGTGACAAGAGATCTACATCAATGCTTGTAATTCACGGAGCAATACTATGCATATTTCATGAATTTACAACAGCTTTCAATTAAATGTATATTTGTTGTTAACAATAAACAATAACATTTAACTAGGGTTGGGTGATTTCGATAATACAAAGGCAATTTTTGTATTCTAAGATGAGAATACAGAGGACATATTAATAAGAAATGAAATGCATCTTCAACTACATTCAAGTACATTCTAAGCAATTTATCCCACCTTCTTATATTGACCCGTATTGGTAGATATCCTATTCTTAACATGAACTATACTCTAATAATCTCAGGTAGGTAATTCAGTCAAATATATTTCAATGTTTAATTATGACTTATATTCTTTATACATATACAATCTTCTGGTATGACATACATCAATATACTTTTTTTTTGTGAATGACTGTCTTTCAATCTGTGAGCAAACATGTTCAGAAAAATATCTATATTTCCAACATCCTGTGCAATCCAACTAAAACCAAAGCCATATTGAAATAACAGTCTCTGTATACCAGTTACCCACGTATGTCTATTTACATTATCCAGTGATTTAAGCATATAATATCATTACTTAGGATATCTATCATTCGGCATACGCAATAATTTGCGCGCATGACATGAAATGTTTATCGACTCCCTACCACATTCTCCTAGGGCAGCACATGATTATCAACACCAATGACAGATTTACAATGAACAGATTCAATATCAACCGAAGGTGAGTGTCCCCAAATTTCTTAAGTATACAATAATATGTTTTATTTGGGTATCAAACATTATAAACAATACAACCAGTGGGCTATTCTTGAACTTATACTGAAACTATAGCCTTATTGACTTTAGATAATAATGTACGTATTTCCTTTGTCCAGGATTTGAAAACTTCAAGCCAAGATAGTAATAATAGTGGAAATTCTTACTTTTTCATTTCCGTAATTCCACTTTTCAATCAATTTAAGCGGACCACCCGGCATTTATAAACACTAACACTTCTGTTAACGAGAATACCCCACATTCTTCTTTGTAAACCAATTATCAATAAGGCAAAGATCGTGAACATCAATATATCAAGATAATCCTGACCAACAAATATTCCTCTCCCATCAGAAGCCTGAAGCATAGATTCTAATTCAACAATAGGCCATGAGAACAGTAGAGGACTTAATATGCATCCTTGCTTAACGCCACTTATATAGGGTATTGAAATATTCTGTACAACAGCTTTGACCTTCCGATACATAATAAACTATCATATTTACCTCAAATTCTTACCAATAAATCCTCACTAACTATAGAAGGCCATTACTAAAGATAGAACATATCATCCGAGTGTTTAGAAATAATAATAATAATAATATCAACACAAGTCCTGAAAATTATGATATCCGATGATTTGTATAAGGTTTAATAACTTTCATCGAGTGTTAACAAATTTGAACCATCATGTATTATTCATGGCTTCATTCATTCTCAAAATGTATGATTTAAAAAAAAAGAGAAGCTATCAGCAGAATTCTAGCAAATAATATTGTTGGAAATTATTTCCAAGGTATACATGTACTAGTATTCAATTTTTACATTCTCATTAATGATATAACACCTTGAACCTCAGCATGTAACTGGATATTACTGTAGAAAAATAGACGCCAGTTGGGCGGGTAACATGTGTTACTGAATGCTGTGAAGCCAGAATAGTAGATGTCACCAACTATTTAGGCGAGAAGAACACATGTCACTGAACATCATCAATATGGGAAATAGAAAATTAATTGTCACTACAGATGAGATGAATATAAAATTGAGCAAGTACTGAAAAGAACCCACATTTCTTATAAATAATTAATTGACAGCCATAAGTGCTTAAAGGAGGCTTGATATAGCTTTGCATTTACAACTGTCTCCATCGTACACCCACAGAGGCTATAACAGAGGCTATAACAAGACTGCCCTGTGTCTACAATACTCAATTATTAGTCCCCAGTGTTTAACTCTGTATTCTTGCTCAGAGTGTCTGTATACAGTGCAGCCTTTGATGCACTACCAGCAAGGTATATCATATTACAGTCCACACTTAGTGTTATCTTACAACACGTCACACTAGTATATCCCTTAAAATCTATGCTATATCTCAATCGTGCAATCTATATGAAGAGCCATTAAGGTTGGTGCCTACGTCTGTTGGCAATGGTATATACGAAATTCGGATCTAAGCGATGATCTACTAATCGCCGTCGTTGTTTCCAGGTAAAGGTGTTGTATAGCAGGACACTACTCCGACTAGTCATTACACACATTGATTACAATTGACTAGTCATTAAACACATTGATTACAATTGACTAGTCATTATACACATTGATTACAATTGACATTAATGTTCTCTGTAACATGACATTTATTGTGTATGTCGCCATGGACATTAACTGTACATAGTCTTGTATTTTTATTCACGTGATCGTCACATAATATTGCACATCTAAATTATTCATCTTACCCAATTGACTTATCATTACATTGAAACATAAATACCAGCTTTCTTATTATTTTGCTACCCTAGTTTACAAACAAACAAACAAACAAACAAACAAACAAAATACATAAATTAAAAATTAAAAATCCTTACTACAGTGTAGATCTATACTATGTGTCTAATTATCCGTTGACATAAAGTATTATATTATACCGCATATATCTCAAGATACTGTATCTACATGACATGACTTCCATTCTATTTAAAACCATATAATTTTCATTATCAACATGGATATAATTAAACCAATGTATTTCAGATCAGACAACTTTAGTTTACAGTATACATATCTATATGACCACGTTCAGTTCATCTCGATGTCCATGTGACGACACTGAGTCGGTCAATATATTAATCGGTTAGTATATTCAACTTTTTATACAGATAACCACATCCATCCCTATATACCTGATGACGAACACGTGCTCTTCTTTGACAGTTAAGGAGATAAAATGATGCTGGCATAATGGTCACTAACGAAGTTATTATATATTCTGATACAACTATCTTTCCCAGACAAGTATGATTAAGTTAATATTAATATTAATATTAATATTAATAAAGAATAGGTTTATTTCCTATATGAAAAGATCAAATTGCGTCATACTGAATGTCAGTCGTTGGTCGTTATTCGTATCCAATTTCCAGATAATAGTTGAAGCGAGGTAATTTATACTTGGCTTTCGGGATGCAATTTGGATACATGGAAACCATTAATGAATATTCCATTAACCATAGTTCACACATTTATCAACCAAAGTTCACACATTTATCATGGAGGTGTTATATCTGCAATATCGCCCATAATGGATTCAAATATCTCTCACAATCTAGACAATTATAGAGGTCTTGCTGCGTAGCCACGTTGACCATAAGTCATTCGATTTCTTCGTGCATGCGTGTTGGAGGTTGAGTTTGCCCGTGAAGAAGTTTGGAAATCATCATGCGACTTCTCCGGTGCCATGTTGGTCAGCTGGTGGTCGTCGGTACGGCCGCCTGGGTAGCGGTTTGCGTCCTCATGTGGCAAATTATGTTCCCCTGTCCCATGACTAGTCCGGCTTCGTGCAGGCTCGACCAAGCGTCCGTTGGGGATGTGGCTGGAGGAGTGAGAGCTCAAATGACGCCCGTGTATGTTATAGAAGAACACCATGAAGGTAGGCGAGAACATGAACATACATATTGTAAAGTATTCAGTTAAGTAGAAAGTATTGTGAAAAGCAATGTAGAACGGAATTATTTAGAGAGACATGCATGCAACAATGGTGCTGAAGTATCTCTAGACAGTGTTATATATAGATTGTGTCGTTTGGAAAGTGTAATGATTGATATTCTGTATATATTCATTGCACCACCCGTGTTACTTGACAAACACAATGTTAAAGGCATACAATCACAGATAGCTGACTTGTCAAACGAATTTCTATTTCAGACATAATACGTTTGATTCGTCCACTCAAAAAGGTTGTTATTTACTAATGTACTTATACATTCCCCAAGATACGATAGTTATCACACATTTAATATTTTATATGGATAAATGTTACGTAACACTAATCATCGTGTCTTTGATGCATCAATTGATCTTTGAAGGAAACGTAGTCGTAACGTATTATACTTTAGTCGTACACTTTGAGTAATGTCTCCTTGCGTTAATATAATGAAACAAAACAAAATATGACCACATTCAGATTGTCAGTATACACTCGATTCAATCTATCGTGGAATTTTGCCTACCATACAGCAGTGGAAAGCTTTTTGGAAGTATAAACATGCTTTTAGTTATGTCAAGTAAATGTACATTTTAGCTGTAGCTAAGAACTAGTCCAAAACGGCCATACATATCTGTGATAGTATGTCTTTAACATGGAAGGTGAAACATATAATGAATACAAGCGATAGGAATACTTAATAATTATTTGGATATACATGTATCTGGAAAATACATATTTTATATCAGTGAAAACAATAAGCGAATCTATGAATATATAACATATGGTGGGGATGTTTGTTATATTATATCGCAAAGTTAATTAATGAATGACCGTTCAATGTAGTACCGTATTTTGTAAAGGTAATCTACGATATGATCTCAAATTATTACATATTTTCAAACACATTTGTATTAACGCACAGTACGTTACCGTCATTAAGCATCCATTACACGATTATACATGGGCTTCTGACAAGTTTCAAGTTTCTACAGTGGCATTTGATACATATGTATGTACACGACAGTTAACATGGTTAATACACTGAAAATGATATGATGCTATGATATATCATTGAAAATATAGATGCAAACATGAGCGAGTTAATACATAATTTATATTGATCATAAATACTATATATTACTATTTAATTGAATAAATTTGTAAATATGTTTTAAATAGGATATTTTTGTTAGATTTAGTATTCTTGTAAAGGAATTGGTTTTTGTCCAGGTTAAGTATTTAGGGAAGTATTTAGTTCTGAGAATGAACATGCTTGACAGTTAAGTAAGAAAGAGCGTTGCATAGTTTACAGGTTCTTTTTTCTCTTGGTACATTTCCCCACCAACCGCTTTCAACGCGGAACTTGCGAGTCGTAGTTTTGAGATATAATTTTATACTCTTGAGATATAAGGATGTTATCATCGGTAAAAACAATATTTCGTATACAGCTTAATTTGATAGGAATGTGATGTTCCGTCAACATAGTCACGCGTTTGGTTCTTTGTCTAACGACATATATCACCTGTTAGCTCCTAGACTACGCGCACTGAATGGTAAACATTAAATAAACGCATTTGTATTATCATTATTTGATTAAAATGAGTGAACGAAGATAGTTCAGTCAACTAGGGTAAAACAGCAGTTAACTCTTTGATGAAAGCAAGTAATCTAATGTCAAAAACAAGATTAGGTCTTCGAATATTATTGTTTCGTTTTCAGTTAATACGGTGTATATATGTATGCGCTTAATACTGCACACTACACTGCAGTGAAGTGGAATAAGTTGCAGTGATGTATGGGGCAATATCCTGCTATAATTACAGAGATAATCAATATCTCACAGATACGTCTAGATCACTTTTGAGACACGTCATTATTCAGCTGTAAAAGTGGCTATATTGTGTCTCCTGTCTGGCAGTTCACGAATTAGGGATATTACTGTAACTCACGGCGTACATGCACTATGCTTTTAATATTGAAGAACCTGACAGAAACCTTGATTTACGCCCTGAATATCGGTACGACACTAGATTATATTGTGAGACCAAGACCAGTGACGTCATGGTGCTGGTATTCACTGAACGACGTGATCACGCTGACTGCCTTTTATACCAAATTTTCCAATCGAAACTAAAGCTTTTAAAAGATGGCAAATATGGATAACAGGACATGTAAACTGTGTAGGCTAATTCGACTCTGATTGGAGATGAATTACATTACCTCTTTCGATGCCAAGCATTACGCATTCAACGTTTATCGTATATTTTTAAACACTATTATGCATGGCAGAAACATTATTCCAACTATATTACTTATTATTGAATAACTACTGGTGTCCATTTTGATCAAATAACTGAATGTATGCTTATGCTTATCTTGTACCACCGTCTGAGAATAATTACGTAATTTGAACTCCGGCCCTGCGTATGATTCAGCGAGAGAGAGCCTATGAATACTTAGACTGCCATTAATTAAATAAATATAAATAAATAAATTAACGTACATGCACAGGGGTATTTGATAAATAAGATTACCAGTATTGGTCTAGAAGTCACAATTCGTCCTCAAAGATGCTATAAATCGCCAATCGGAGACATGTTGGACAGTAGACAATATTTGGTTTGATACTTATACATATACGTATACATATATACATACATATTTACGCAATGATTGAGTTGTTAAAGGCATACAATCACGGTTGATAGACCTAGATAATGACAAAACGAATTTCAGTCTGAGACTATTTACGTTTG
>JAULBP010036605.1:0-22873 GCA_032355345.1 Lepetodrilus pustulosus
AATAACAACTTTTGGGTGTACAAATCAAACGTAAAGAGTCTCAGACTGAAATTCGTTTGGTCATTATCTAGGTCAATCAACCGTGATTGTATGCCTTTAAAGATAAAACGATGACAACTGTGTCCTTTTTTTTAAATTTATTTATTCTGGATGAAGAATTGTGGCTGCATTTCAGTTTTGTTCTTCTGTCAATTCAGTCAAGTCAATTTATTATCTCTACTTACCACCAACTTTACCACTCACTGTGGTACAATAGCTTAGATGTCAAGTGGTGTACTTACAAGGGGATGCCCGCAGTAAGTGCTGTCACAATAATTGACATTTTGTGGAAGAATCTTATTGACAATCTGTTATCAATAGGTGTCAAGCGTCATTATATTGAATACAAATATACCGTACATGTTGCCAAACTATTAACATATGACATGGAGAGTTCTTACATAAGTATACAAACTAGTCTTTCATCATAGGCTGGCCTTTGTAATCTTGAATTGCAGGGCTCGACAGTAAGGGTTGTCCGCCCACTAGGGACAGGTATTCTCCAAAGGACACGAGCTATAGCCCAAGGTATCGTTTCTCGAAGGTTTCATAACTACTACGAGACCATAAACACTCGCGTAGCAACCTCTTATACATGGCGCTCGTGCACTTACGAGAGCGGTATGGTCTAGTAGTGGATACGAATGCTTCGAGAAACGATACCCAGGGCATCGTTTCTCGAAGCTATCTTATCCACTATGAGACCACAACGCTCTCGTAAGTACACGAGCGCCATGTGTAGGAGATCGCTCCAGGTTCAAGAAACAATATCCAGGTTAACAAGCCCATTATCCGGTACCTACAGCGCCCCGTTACTCAGAACAATATTTAAGGTAAAATTAGTTGCACGTCAAATTATAGAGACCAGGGTATCCTTTCACGAAGCTCTCTATAAATCCATTAAGAGACTGGTAGCGCTCTCTTTGCTGATAGCTAATACTATGTGGCATTGGTCATGCCACAGTATGCTTTGGGATCAGCAGATTCTGTGTACACAGTGTGCACTTAGAATTGATTTCCCGCAATGTATACTTAAATATTCGATAGTAAAATAGAAAATATCATGTCTCCGACATTCGTGAACATAAGTATTACTAGGACCTTCAAATTGTTCATTGTACAATCCTAACTACGGTCAATTCTTAACTGAAGCATAGGGGCCTATAAGAAATTACTGGCAAATATAGTACAGGCTTGAATTCTACACTTACAGAACATTCCATAATACAGTAGTGTCTTCCAAAAAAACCACATTAGTAGGAAGACACAACCAAATATGTATATCACATATATATATAGAGTATGATACTTTATCAACAAATTGAACAATGAGCGGTCGTATGATTGATTCTAGAGTAGATGATCCACCCCTTTCCATTGCTTTCTGAATGGTGACAGTTGCTATAACACTTGTAGACGTCTTGACCTTGTGCTTCCATGTTCTAAATGATCAAACAGCAGGCATACTTTTATGTAAGATTTCCCTTGAAAAAATACATCCATAGTCTGGCAGGTAATGCTAGATACCCGTTTGGTACCATTGCTCAAAAACTCAGGTCATTCAAATTTTGTACAGTGTTAGGAAATGGGTGTACCCTGCCGAATCCCAAATTAGAACTTTGTAGATCGCGGGATGAAAATGATGTCTATTTAACCTATTACTTCATACTTTTGCTAAATATGCGGAGGGGTGCCGTTCTGTCATGGGACAGCGAATTATATATTCGAACACCAATGACCATTGACCACATGTGAGTTATCAATCAATAATAAGGGTTATCTCATAAGAAATTTAGCAATGCAAAGCCTTTCACAGTGCATATTGAGATATCGAAGTCGTTATCATAAAGGAGAACTTATTTCAACATACGATTTGATATAATACCGGCGTAACCGGGTATATTTGTTTTCCCTATACTATTAAATCCACAAAATGTATTATTGCATCGAATTTCTATTTCTTATATATATCCACATTTTGATACCATCCCCGGGCACACAGATCTTCCATATTGCACGAACCGTCATACTTCTTTACAATGTCCATGATGACAACTTTAATAAGTATTGCAATGCTTGACTAGTCTGCTCCATACATGTATAGTTGAATATGGATATAAATTGGCGTTTGTGTTCGCTTTCCAACTGAAGATAATAGTAGAACTTATTAATGACATCTACGTGGTGTAACTGTTCGTAACAATATGTTTCAGATGTAAGTATATTGACCATAGGAACATTCATGCTATTGTCATTGGTGTTTAAACATATGTCATATGTACATCGCTGTTACATGATAGGTAGGCACCCCTCCACAGTTTTAGCAAAATTGTGAAGTTAGATTCGGAATGGTACATGTAATGCTCTCTCTCTCTCGCTCCTCTTTCTCTCCTCTCTGCTCACAACTATCCAACAGAAAACTTTGGCTTTTGATTGTCGTTTTATTCACATGTAAAAGTAAATAACATGAAAATATTACAGCTTTATTTTCTGGTCCATGCTGCATTAATTAATTCTTATAAAAAAAATAAAAAATTAAAAATCACATGGGAGAATTGTTGATTCAGAATGTCTTAAATTGTTCAGAAAGATAAGCATCTTCGGTGAACCATTGCTTGTGGATTGTCTACAGCTGGGCAATAGTCGACAGACCACCGACTGGACTTCCAATAGTAGTGACAACATCCATCCACAGATGCTCCACAGCAAGATGGTCTCTAGAGGAAACCATCAGCCCGATGATGGTCGACCGCTGAAGAAGGATGAATGTTACGAAGAAAGACGAACCTACCTGTGTAGGAAAACGAGAAACACAAATAAGAACAACTACCAACATTAAAACCTACCTACCTAAACGATTTGCATGCATTTTGCATTTCTCACTTGCAAACAAAAAATCTTTCTGCGTTTGAATCTCAGGACATGCGCTCTGCATCAGAAAGCAATACTACATGTTTGCAAGGGATCAAGTGGGTATTGTAACCAGTATGCTTTGTTGTACCAGCTGTTGGTCATAGACCCTTCTGTGATATTAAACCACATCATGTCTAAATAACTCAAATTCTCTGCAAAATAACATGACGTCTCAGGAAGTTGTTCAGTCATAGCTTTGTGTGTTTGTACAAACCCAACCTGCCAGACATTCATAAATCTGAATAATTTGTACATGTATGCAAAATTCTTGCTTTACCATCTTGGTCCATATTCTTAGGCAGTTATTTTGTACAGTGCAGTTATTTTGTACAGTGCAGATGCACAATATTCATAATTATTATTATACACCAATGTCAAATAGACAATTCTGTTTCAAGATTAGATGTACAAACATATTCGAGTTCCCTTACATCAAATAGCATATTTACACTCGAGTCGCAGACTGACAATATTGGAATTTCATTGATTTATTCAAAATTAGTAAAATATTTTTTTGTACAATCAAATCTCTTTTGAAATAATATCCTAGTACTGTACACACAAAAATATATTTTATGATTTAATATTATTTTATAATCCTAAATAATGCATAGATACAGCTACTACTAACTTACAAAGAAAAAATTGCTTCATAGAAGGCAATGCATACAAAACTAACCAATGACTCGATAAGTAGTAAAAGTATGTAAACATTCAATTTCGTTAAAACTTTAAATTTCGTAAAAAATAAATAAAAATTAAATTAATAAAGACAACCTAGGCAAGAACAATATTCAATGTTCAAGTAGCACATGACATTATACATCTCGCAGATGTACCAGTCAAAGTCATTTTTTTTTCTGATAGTGTTAACCTTATATATAGAGATCCACTGCATTTTCCCTCCATGTGAAGCCTAAAACAGAAAACATTATATAGAGCGAAATCACAGTTAGGTTATGGCGATGCTAAAATTGTAAAGTAAGCATGACCCACATGCTCCATGGTTCACAGTGTTTTTGAAATCCAGGTCAATAGCTGCATAGGCGGAGCGAGCAACATATTGTTTTAACATCCCAGTGGGAATCTTTTACCCATATGCGACAAGCAGATAGCCAGACGAATCCACAACAATTTCCTAGCCAATTCCGCTTAAAAATCCACATTAACATAGCAGATTTACAGTACTGAATCCACATTAACATACCCACAGCTACATTCCTGTAAACCGATAAATTAATCAAAACCTTGGTTCCTGTTTGTTCCTATCTCAACACAACAAAACATTTACGGTCCAGCCACCAAAATAAATAAATAAATCATAAGAATTACGAACTTTCCTAAGCTGTTACAATTGCTAAACAAATCTGCTGTGGTTAGGTTAGTGCGCCAAAATACTTCCATAAACATTCACCAACTGGACATAGCTTTAAAATGGTGTTGGATTTGGAAAGTGAATTTTTCTCCAACAATTAGCATTTCTGTCAAGTCTCCATTCCATCTTCTTCATCCAAATATTACATTGACACACCTACCTTGTCAGAATCGCACAAATAAAAGACAGGGTTCTGTTCAACTGAACAATTGTAGAGCTACAAGAGACACGACCAAGATGTTATCATCGAGTCGCGACTCGTAGCGCTACCATCGTTACGTGGAATAGGAGGCGTAAGCGGTAGTTGTATACATACAGACAAAATAGGCTTCTATTTCAACAAATTTTTGAGTCACAGTGTGTGTGTTGGGACATCAGTTTCATATTGTGTTGAAACCTGCTACCAATGACCTAAGAATTATATACTAGTATGCAGTACAAATCCAGAATACAGACCAGACCGCAGGCTATCACAGCAACATTGAAAACGTTACTTCTGCACACACTACTACATCGGAGTCCAGTTCTAAATCAGGATCATTGCCTAAATATCTTACGATCTACCACTAACACCCACCCCGAATATAGCTTAGGCATTGCTTCTGTTTGATGTCCTCGTAGCATACAATCGTTGGTACGAGAATTTTCGCCAATTTCAACATGGCGTTTCCTGCTGCAAAAGATTTGGGGTGCTATGTATCAAGCCCAAACATATGGGTTCCTCAGTCACTCAGTACAGTACATAGCATTGGGTCTATTATCCAATATCTTTTAGCACACTGCACACAACAGTGAGCGAGTTATTCATTTACTTTGCAGCTGGAATGTTTCACCCATATGCGATGAACACATAACAGAGTGGGTATTCAACTCATGATGATGTAATGTGTATTCTCGACTGGCAATATTTATACAACAGAAAATGCATTACAATTTTGAAAAGTCACATCGAAAAGGGCATCGCCGCATATTTAAAAGAAATAGATTAGTGTTTTTCATCATAGTGGGAATATTTCACTCATTTCTTAATTTTTAATTTAAAAAAAAAAAAAAAAAAGATTGTCGAGAATACACAAGTATGAACATGATACATATTTTCCATGGTCTGATTGTGAACTCACTGGGCTGTGTACGCTTGACCTACATAGCATTACGTGTACGTGACGTCCCCATCGCCTCCGCGACTGTAACCAGTTCTGGTTCATTGATGACCTTGACATTCATCCTGCCAAAGGGCCAACCTCCTCCAAAGCAGTCGCAACGGAAAGAAATCGATACAAATTAGAAACCACCTCAAAACTCAAATATTCACAATATTCAGCAAGCAATGGTGACAAAGAAACAGCAGATATTAAAACCTACTTTATTTATTAAGCATCGTCATTCAATTTTCATTAATGGAAATTAATTTCAAACATTGAAACAAATCCATACAAGATCCACCAACTGATTTGTAATTAATGTAATGTTCATTCTCTTATAACACAAAGGCCTCGAGAAGTAAACCTAGATTCCCCATGTGTGATGACCCCATTCTGTTCACGAGAACATTGCTATCTTGCACAAAATATATATCGAGCTGGCATACTAATGATATAATTATGTACTTAACAAAATTAATAATAGACCAGTAGCATTTTTTGTATATAAACATATGAATTTAGCTTTATATTAATTTAACAATGAAATATTTCCAAATGTCTACAGGCTCCACTTATGCACACATATTGGAAGAACAACGACATCATTACTTTAGCCGAATTTGGTCGAAAGCTTCCCCACAAAATATCTCCTGGCCCTTAAATTATTTTGTTGAGTATATTTAGTCTCTGGTAACGTCTGAAGGCCTTTGATTTTCAGACAATACATGTACAACAAGAACAGTTTTAAAGTGTATCAACATCCTCAAAACACAGATTCAGTAACTGCTCTATTATACACTATGCCTCAGACCCTGGTTGCCCCATTCTGAACAGAGTGCCATATATTTTAAATATACTCTTAAAATCATAGGCCATTCCAAAGCTGGTTATTAAAACATGTTCATGTCGACCATGTTCATGTCGGTAGTGTATGCTTAAAAGAGTCACTGAGGCCCTGTCTTAGAGGATGGGGTACTAAGAGTTTGTCAATATGGTCCAGATCTACAAGCAGGACCACAGGAGAAACAAAATCATTACCCCTATTTGACAAAGCTGCTTTACAAAGTCTTTATAGCAAATGCATTGCCAGACACAGAGGTACCTGTATGGAGAAAAACAAATAACTCACATTATACAGAATGGGTTATGTTCAAGGAAGATGACCCCACAAATTTACCTGTTTAACCCTCTCCATGCTGGAGGCCACCAGAGATGCCTTAAGGAGCAGGGAGAGGGTTAAACATACAAATTGAATGAAACAAATTTACACACATTCCCCCCTTAAACCACAAATTTCAACCTTTAAACACACAAATGTTTGCCCCTTTAACACAATAAATGTACATTTTATACAACCGCCATCCCCTTTCAAACAATCAATAAAAGTATATATTACACATCACCCCCCCCCCCACCCCCACCCCACCCTCGACTCCCAATCCTTTTAACATCATCAAGAAATATACGTTTTTACATAATCAAGTATAATAACCCACATAGCCAATGAACACAGGCTTCTGTGAGGACATTTTTATTACACTGTTTATATCCTGCACCACTTGTAGAATTTATTCAGATGTCAGTATTTGGGTAATTAATTAGTTGGGGGTGAATATCCACGGTAACCATGGAGTAAGCCAACCGAGGAATGACAGAATGACACAAATAACGATCCTGGTTAGAAAACCAAATACCAAGATTTTAAAAAATAATATCTATAGGTGATATGAAACTGATTTACATAACAATGTTCTCGTCCGAAAGACATGAAGAAATGTAACTTCAGAAATTGGATGTATTTATATTAACAGGCATGGCAATAGACAATTGTGATTTCAGCAAAAACAGGGTCAGAGGGCACATCCTGGAATTGACCTGTAGACAAACATAACGGCATACATTTGAGGATCCAAGGACAGTTGCCATGGCGATATAATTGGTTTGACATTGGTTGTGGTAAGAAAATGACTATGAAGGTGAATAGCTACCATGTTGACCCTCTCGAGGTAGGCAATAAACTGAATGACTTAACTCCCTATAATTTAGGTACTATTCTATTATTTACACACATAAAAACAAACATATTCATTTTCTATTACACACCATGTTAATGGTTCAGTGGTGAACTGCATAATGAGGGAAAAAACCCACAACAACTAAAAGCCTTCATAGCGCGTCCTGCCTTTTACAAGATTACTGAAAATACTTTGGAAATCCATTTAAAATCCCAAGAAAACGAAACATGATACAAGCATTAACAAATATTAAAACCTTTCTGAGAATTCAGCGATGTTTTTCAAAGACTTTGACATAAAAATGTTAAATGCATGCCGAAAAATTAGTAAAAATAGAAATTACATATTTCAAGCTTGTGACAAAATTAGTTCACGATGGATTTAGCACTTTAGCATTTTGGAATGTAGGTAGACGTTACACCTTCAGATAATCATAGAATAGTATTAGAAAGCATCTGTTCGAATGTGTTGATCATTTGGAAATGTTTTTATTATAATTCACGTAAATTAATTTTGACTGCAGCGCTTCGACAGGAATTACACTCAACTGAAACGTGTAGCATTATATCTAAAAACATCTGAATATTATCTGGTGTACAGTCTCAAACAAAATGAGAACTCCAGGGATGGAAATTAACATTCGCCCGCTGGTCATTTCTCCAAATGCTAAAGGTATCCTAATAAGGGCTAGTAGAAATTCATGTCTTTTGTAAACATTTGTTATTTGTTTTTAAGGCATTCAATCCCCGGAACTCAGTTCCTGATACAAAGGTTTCGTACAAATGGCACTTGTTGTAAAAGTTATATCTCAATACATCAAGGGAGACTACTCACACCCTCAAGGGAGACTACTTATCCCATACTCTCAAGGGAGACTACTTATCTCGAAGTGAGAATATCCAAACCGTCATCGGCAGTGCAGTTTGGACTGAAACAAAACAGACAGCCAATAAAATACAATTCCAAGAAGGTGTCTCCATAAAAATAATAACCTCAGTTCTATCTCCAAGTTACCGACGATAAGCCTTATGAGAAATCAAAAATGGTTCAGAGAAAATGTCCAAATAATCCTCTGGATGTATGGTCTAAAAACAGGAAAACAAACATATTTACTTCTACATACTCTTGGTTAAAAAAAAAAGAAGAAGAAGAAAAATCTTTGTCGAAATAAAAATGGACATGGTTCTACAGTTTTTCTTGTATGAATGGATGAGTTAAGGCCTGGTTGATGGTGATTCGCTTGGTCGGGTCAAGAACTATTGTCTTTTCTATCAAGTCTTTGAGCTGGGCCACTTTCCTCAGCTGGTCGTCGGGCAGTCTTTGGTATCCCACCATTTCAGCCAACAGGTCCTTGGTAGCGTTGATATTGCTCAGAACGGTCACCTTCTCCTGCAAAACAAGCTTCCACTGTAAACCAAAGCTGAATATGGAGAAGGACGCCTCCCTTATTATTTTCTAAATTTCTAACACTGCACTATGTCCATTAGGAGCCAAATGAGCCATAATTTCACACGTTCCTCAATTTAATACGAATTACCATTACCCTTTTATGGAAATTATTTTCTTTCCCAAATTTAGTCGAGCGTGTGTCAAGGTTTACAGTATCTGTCTTATTTCGTTAAGATTCTTGTTTGACAGTTAAATATCATTTCTGGAAACTTTCATATCCACAACGAGACCACAGCGCTCGTGTAAGTGCACGAGTGCCATGTATTCTAGAGAGATCGCTACGAAAGTGCTTATGGTCTCATAGTACATATGAGAGCTTCAATAAACGATACCCAGGTCTAGTACTAGGCAGAGCAATGTTTTCTTTTTTTTGTAATGGGGTTTAGAGTCGCTTTCTAGAATCTTCCACTAACATCATGGATTGTTAATTTAGGGCAGGAGGAAACCAGCAGCATCCGTAGCGCTGAATGTTGCAGTAAACCTTCGAGCACCAGCTGGTACCGACAGACCAAGGATGATATCTGTATTGCCACTCTACAAACAGTACATCCTATCAGTTTTGCGTCAGAAATATAAATTCTGCCAACATTGGGATTTGAAATCGGAACCTTTGGCTACAGAGCTATGTAGGAATGTCCTAGCCTCAGTGTGAAACTGATAGAGATATGTAGACCATCATGAAATTTCTGACACTGCGTACAGTCGTAGGATGCAAATGTGGTCCAACTTGGCTAACTACAAAGTGATGCGACGGTCCCTGCATTATCTGCCTGCTTCCATGGTAAACACTAAAACTATCGGTCAAATCACATATCTGGGTCCCATTCCCCAAAACAATTATAGCACTACGAGAGTTGCAACTTCATTTCTGTATACAGGAGCCCTACAATCATCCCATTGAATCAGAACCTCCATTTACAGTTCAAATACTACCTGTGCTCTAGACTAACATATGCCTGACATACAGGGGTATGTTAACTTGCAGTGAGGGCAACCCATTTTAAAACAAGTAGTACCTTTGGTGCCTTTGCAACTTGCCCAGACTATCCCTGTGAGCAACTAACTCAAAGTATTACCATAGTCTAGGGCCCTGACGATCCTTTAATTTGATATCAAGCATGAACATGAACTAGTAGAATCACTGACATGAGCCGAAATATCCATTTACATATAGCATATTAGCATTATTGAAAGGGTTCATGAAAGTGATATCAGCACTGTGTATAAAATTTGGCGATTCTAGTCCATGGTAGAAGTCACAATGTACTCACCCTCTGCGTGACTTTGTCCACCTCTTGGTACAGGAAGTTGTAGTTGTTGTCAAAGTGTTTCTCCTTAAACATCCCCTTCCGAATCATCTTATTGGGCATTTTACCTTTCACATCCATGACAAACTTGAGCATCTCATTGTTGGAGTTGCCTGGGAAGAGAATCCGCCCCGTGTACAGCTCAAAGATGGTGCAGCCCACTGACCACATGTCAATAGCGTGGTCGTAGCCCATGCCGATGACTGAAACACGCAATGCATGAAATATTACATACAGTGCTCCCTCGATATAACACAGTCCAATACACAACGGATTTGGATATAAGGTGGGGTCAGACGTGGATCACATTTTTATTTTTGTTGTTTCCCTGCAATATCGTATAAGTCGGTACTATAAAGCGGGGGGTATGTCATGGACCCCAACTTCAGCGTTATATCGAGGCGACACTGTATTTTAAAACAAACACATATCTAGATATCTATTTGATTTATTTACTGCAAGATAATGATTTTTATTTTGTGTTTAAATGTTATTAGCATTAGTAAGTGTATTATAATGTGAATAATCAGAAAGAAGAGGAATTAGAATCTTGAAAGCGGCTCTAAACACCAAATTAAAAAATAAATGCAAATAATCCACTATTTACAGAAGGGCCTAGACGAAATGGCCAAGTGTTGGCAATATATTCATACCAATTTCTGGACTTCTGTAGAACCGACTGACAAGGTATGGGGTGATATCGTTCTCAGAAACATGTGACGCCGAGCCAAAGTCACACAACTTCAACACCAACTTGGATTCATTGACCTGGAAGAAAGAAGACATCAGAAATGAAAATTCTGTCACAGCATTCAATAAGACATCACGTACAAGATATGAATTAACGAGCGTCTTCATCAATGAAATACTTTCCACTTAACTCACTTACCTCCCTTATGAAGTTGGGGGGTATACTTGGATTCATATTTAAGTGAGTGATTATGGATTCAACGTCGCTGCGGGAATCTTTCACCCATTTGTGATGATTTGGATTCATATAATAACAATCAAAACATGCTCATATACATAATAGACAGGTATCAAAGACCACACACGATAATACGATTTTTATCCCCACCTCCCAATGATTTTTCATCTCTGTTCAGATTTCATTTGATGCGATTCAACACAGTCCCATACTTAACATGGCGTGACATGGATTTTGAATAAATCTGCGACTCACATGTATCTGAAATTTTGGTAATTACCAGAAATCTGTAGCAACTCTACAAAACTGGTCTAACATCTGCTGAGAACATGTTCTAGAGACTACAATATGTTGAAGCAACAGGCAGCGAGCGCTACTCACGAGAACGTTGTCTGGCTTGATGTCGGCGTGGAGGATGCTGCAGCGTTTGAGCAGCTTGAGAGCCAGCAGCAGCTGTTGACTGTACGAGCGCACAGCCTTGATGTGGAGGCCGATGTCCTTGCCGTACTTCTTCAACACCTCGCGCAGGTTCATACTGCAACCACAGGGGTGTTCCACATGGTTATACATCTCCTGTCATCTCTCATACATGGCTACTTGGCACTTACGACAGCACTGTGGTCTAATAGTGGGTATGCGCGTTTCGGGAAATGATTTAATTATCCAGTTTCACATGGTTGAACTACGATACACCTCCATTCATCCAGTGATTCATCTATCGATCCATTCATTCATTTGTCTGTCTATCCAACCAACCAACCATTCTTTCATCTGTTCATCCATCCATCCATTCACCCATCAAGTTATTCATCTGTTCATTCTGTCCATCATCCATCTGTCCATCAATTCATTCACCCATTCTTCTGTCCATCCGTCCATCCATCCATTCCTTCATCTGTCCATCCATTCATCTGTCCATCCATTCATCTGTCCATCCCTTCATCCATCCATGACCTGACGCAAGTTCATCATCACGGAACATTGCCTCCGCATTCGGAAACACACACTGACCTGATGGACTCGAACACCAGACACAGATGGTTTTTGTGGAAGAAGTGGCGGAAGAGACGCAAACAGTGGAACTTGTCGTCGGGATCAGCATCGTTCAGCTTACGTAAGAACTCCAGCTCTTTCAACCCGGTTTTGTGCCTGTGAAAACATTTAATTTTCAATTGTTTTTGTTTTTAAAATTGAGGCTTAGCACCTCTTTCAACATTCTTTTACTTCTATCACAGCTTGTCAGTTTATGGCTGAAGGAAACCTGCAACATCCATAGCACTTAATGTTGCAATAAACCCGGGAGCACAGGCAGGTACTCGAAGAATGAATGAATTACGGCAGTGCTTTATGTCTCAGCGGGAATATTTCACCCATACGCTACGAGGTACTGAAAAACCAAGGAGATACCTGAATTACCATGGTATAGATAGTGCATCCTATCACACGCAATTCAGAAAGGTAACTTGCTCGAAAATAGATGCCATGCTCCCGAGGCCTTTGGCTACAAAACACTAATGTGCTACCACCCGGCCCAATTTTCTTTTCGAAGACAAAATAATCTGCAGGCCTTTTGATCTAATAATAGCTACGTCCCTGCCAGCTAGTTGACTCAAGAGTGAAATTGTCTCAACACAGAAAAGTAGCTTGAAGCAGCCTACAGGGAGAGATGGACACTTACATCATTTCATTGTTCCTGATGATCTTGATGGCGGTGTCCTGGGTACCGCGAGCTGCGTCTCTGGCGCGGACCACGTTACTGAACACTCCCTGACCCGTGTAGCCGTACACGCTGTACCGCTTGTCCAGCGTCTCGCCGATACGCACCCCTGCGAGATACAACAACACACGTGTCATAGTGCGGTACATCAAGATCTGGCTTCGATTCCTCGAAACAAAATTGACTTTGAGATCTTACTGAGTTGAGATTTCTCTCACTGACTCAATGCTGTAACTTGTGTAAAAACTCAAACCCAGCTGACAGCACTGAGTCAATGGGAGAAATCTCAGTAGAGCAAAATTTCAAACTCTTTTGTTTTTTTCTCGAGAATTCGGGCCCTTGAGAGTAAAACATGTAAGCAAAGAAACCTTCCTGAGTAAGCCCCCAAAAAATTCAACATGTCTATTTCTTTTTTATTCTATTTACTATTCAACTTACTATTATTTATAATTCGTTACTATTCTACTTATTATTATCTACCCATTCATCATGGTCATCCAGCCAACATCCATCCATCTTTTTCAATACTATTTTACTACATCACAGTTTGTCAGTTTACATTAGGAAGAGGCTTGCAAGATGCATCTAGCATTCAGTGTTGCAATAAACCTGCAAACACTGGCTGGTACTGACAGACCAAGGATGATTGAAAACTACAGCTACACTAAAAGAAATTCAAATATTGATTTCTTTATGGCCGCATCAAAAAAGTCAACTTCTGCAGACATCCAATGGGCAGTAAACTTATGAGCACAAGCTGGTACTAACACACCAAGGATTACAACTGCATTGCCAAACTACAGACAGCACATCCTATCATGATTGTGCCAGAAAGGCAACAGTCGCAAGGCCAGGTAGCCAGGATAGGATGTGAACCCAGAAATTCTGAAGGCCAACGTTCTAATATTGCGCTACTCGACATGTGGAGAAATTAGGTGAGATACTGACTGTAATATCCTTCAGCATCATCCCAGTTGTCCATCAGATTTGGATTGTCGTGGATTCCGCCGCTTGGACGGATAAATCCAGGGCTCTGTAAGAGTCAAAAGCATTAGTGTACAGAATCAGTGGAGAAGCACGAATAGAAAATAGTTTACAGAATTATCCAAAGTAAAAAAACCCAGTAAAGTAAGTAAGTAAGTAAGTAAGTAAGTAAGTGAGTTAGTGAGTGAATGAGTGAGTGAGTAAATAAATAAACAAATAAGCAAACAAATAAACAAATAAATAAATAGATAACTTAACAGAAAATAAAGTAACTAGGTAAATAAACAAATAAAATACATGTAGTATAGAAACAAAAGTTGCACTTACGCTATAGCTTTCACTAAACATATCATTGTCCTCTGCAAACATATCGGAAGTTCCGTTAGTTTTCTTCTTCTTTTTCTCTTCGTCTGAAATATTATTATAGATACAGTCACTAAATGCTGAGAACACAGCACAGGTTTAGATTAGCTTTATCCATTAGCGTTTGACCATAACGAGACATTAAATACTTTGACCAATTGTGATGCTAGTGGTCACTTTTTTACTTGCAAACCAAGGACCGCCTTTCACTTCAAGCACTGGTACTGACCTTGACCTGTGTGACCTCCCGTGCCGTCCGAGCTGAAGCTGGCGTCCAGCGTGCTCCTCTTCTCATTCATGGACTTCTCAAAGTCCTGCGAGTCCTCCTCCAGGTCTAGCCGCACCTGGTCGGCCAGGTTGTCGCTGTCATCGCTGTCCGAGTCTGACGATGACGTCTCGGTGCCGCGCACACTGTTGGTCTCCTCTCTCGTCCGCGGCTCGTCCTCCACAGACCCTTCTGGGGCGGAGTCTTCTTTAGAGGACGGGGCAGGTGCGGTCTCGACTTCTGTGCCTAGACGCTGGTAACGGAAATCTGATAGTTAACAAGCTGTCTACTGCAATTACTAGTAATTCTATTGATGTGAACATGTATATATCACCAAATCCACACTCTAAAATCTGTTCATACCGCTACATTACTACTCCAGTCCATGGATCAGTGCACTTTCATTTTCCTTCTCAAATCCCTGGGATTACCATAAACCATCCAGTAAATTCAATGTGTTTTGTGATATTTTAGTAAAAGTATGGTAAAAGTCAATGAATAAGATAATATTATTAAGTTACTATTTCATTAAAAAAAAAAATCAAATTTATCCAAATAATGTAAGACAAAGTGCATGAAAATAACCTACGACAAATGTTCAAACCTACAGAAACAACCGAGTAATTCCACTGCACAAAACACGTAAATTTTCTGCTCTATATGTGTAAATCTGCCAAAATAGAGGGTAAATCTGCCAAAATAGAGGGTAGATCTGTTTCACCCATAGAGTAAATCTGCACAAAGGCATACATACCATCAGCAATGCTTTCCTCATCTTCCTCCTCATCGCAATCTCTGCCTCCTCTTCCGACTCGTCTTGCGGAACCTCTACATCAAGTCTGGAGAGATAATCAAACAGTGAAATATGGAATCCGACATGCATCTTCATTTTAAAAAATGTTAAATTTATTTTGTATTTTTGTTTTGTCTGTATCTGATGAGCAGGATCCAGACTCTGAGATTACGAAGTTTCTGAGTACGATTTCATGTTCAAAACAGCTTAATGTTTCCTAATCTCGGGGCCAGGCATACTATTCTAGCACTTACTCCTCTTCTGAAGTGTCTGACTCTAGCTTCATGCCCTCGGACAGACTTCCCTTAAACTTGTCCTCGGGCTTGCTGTCCCTGCCACGGTCCCGGGACCGGCCCCGTCTCCTCCTGTATGGACTGCGGTCCCTTCGGTCGTCTCTCCACCGCCCGGGACTTCGCATCCTGCGGTCCCCACCGTGTGCATCATCGCGCCATCTGTCCCGCCGGTCATCCATTCTCCGGTGGTCGTCACGCATCCTGTTGTCTCGCATCCTGTCGTCCCTCATTCTGTTGTCGTCCCTCATTCTGTTGTCGTCCCTAATTCTGTTGTCATCTCTCATTCTGTTGTCATCCCTCATTCTGTTGTCATCTCTCATTCTGTTGTCATCCCTCATTCTGTTGTCATCTCTCATTCTGTTGTCATCTCTCATTCTGTTGTCATCTCGCACCCTGTCATCATCTCTCCTCCTCTCCATGTCTCTCCTTCGTTCGTCGTTTCTTCGTTCATCATCTCTGCGTCTTTCATCGTCCATTCTCCTTTCTTCATCTCGTTGCCTGTCATCATCCCTCCTGTCATCTTCTCTCCGTCTCTCATCGTTACGTCTGTCCGTCTCCTTCCGGCGATCAGCGTCGCGGTCCCGTCGATCATCACGCGACGAGTGCTGCCGTGAGGGGGAGGACCTTCGGTCATGCGAGACTTCCCTTCTCCTGAAAACATTGACACATGCTAAACTATTGATACTTCAAGTAAGTCAAGGACAGGGATCGAAAGTAAGGACTGTCCGGGACAGGTACGATTTACAGGCGGACAGGTGAATTAGCCCAGATTAACACGACTTTTACCTACAGTTACTTGTCCGATAGGGCATGTCGAGCCATGAAGGAGTGAACATAGTAGACAATGAGTAAGTGATTATGGAGTTTAACGTCGCTGCGGGAAATCTTTCACCCATTTGCGAAGACATAGCAGAAAGAATTTATGGTCAATAGCTATGCAACAAAACATTTGTTGGGATAATTTTGATTAACTAATGCAGGACTTTAAAATCCATGGGAAAGGTTGACTTTTCTTATGACGTGTGTTAAATTCAATACAGGGATAGAATGGTTAAGATGATTTCCACAGATGTGAATAAACAGTTATGAGTTCTTTTCACATATACTGTAGGATGATAAAGTACATTGTAGCAGCGATAGAAACTAACTTAAAAACGTACTCCCCCAAACAGTGATACAAATAACAGAGATAATGAATTTCTACTCTCCCTTAGGATACCTTTAGCATTGGGAGAAATGGCCCAGGCGAGAGGGTGAGTGTTAATTGCGGACCCTGAACCTTGAACTATTATATAACATCACATCCTTAGAACATGCAGAATGTCCAGCATTAATGATTACTAATAGTAATAACATAAAGGCAGCACCCATACATTACCTGTGTGGAGAGCTGCTATGTCTGTTTGATACCACATCCACAGAGTCGAGCAACGAGTCGGCAAAGTCGGTGAGGCTCGGCGATCGTGATGCGCGATCCCTCGCCCCATTCTTCAGTTCCCTGATGCGCCCCTTGTCCCCGTGCTTGCGTTGGACATCCCTCGCGTCCCTGATGAGCTCCAGGAAATCCTCTTTGTCGTCTCCCAATTTCGCCGACAGTCGATCGACACTTGCATGCTTGACTGCCGATCCTGGCTCAGAGAGGCTGTTGACGTCCTTGATTTCTCCTTCTTCCTCCGAGTCTGTCTGATAGCCCTTCGCTATCAGTCCTATGGCGTTGCTCTGTTCGCTGTTCAGCTGTGCTTTGAGTGCAGCTCGGGCGGCTTCTAGTCGGTCAAGGTCGCTCTCGTCAAACTTCCCCTTCTTCTTGTTTTCTTTGCCCCCCTCGGATTCTCCCTTGTCGTTTTTGTGACGTTTTCGTTTATGTTTGTGTTTGTGTTTGTCCAATGAATGCTTCTCTAGGTAGTGCTTTTCGGACGAGTGTTTATCTGACGAGTGCTTATCAATTGAGTGCTTTCGCTTGTGTTTCCGTTTGTGCTTGTGCTTTTTCTTCTTCTCCTTTACCATTCCTTCTTCACTGCTGACAGAATCATCGCTGTAAAAAAAATAATTGATGTTCAACACACAGACAGAGCACAAAAAGTTAACTAATATAATCATTGCCAAAAATACTATGTGTCATGCAGTTCCAGATCGGGAGGCGACATGTGCGCGTTTTGGGTTATTATTCAACAAGAGGTTCCAGTTAGCACGACGTCGCCTGTTTGATATATTGTGAGATTATCCTTAGAGCTATGCTAAATCTGTTCACGGATTCACGAGCGATGTTCACTCAGTGGAATACCTTTCACAGCCGACTCCATGCAGTCATGTATAACAGTTGAATTAAGATGAGAAACCCAGTCGTACAGCATCACACTTGCGCTTACTTAACGTATGTGAGGCTAATGGTCGGTGTGTGTGTACATTACCTAAGCAATGACACTACCCGACCATAAACCTGACCGAAGTGATATATAAAATTCCTACTATAGAAGATCTGTTATGGTTTCTGCAACGAAAAGATGAGAGATGCGATGTGTATGCCACTGGCAGCAGATGGTGCCCACAAATGATTATTTTGAAAACCTGCTTCAATGAATATGTTCGTTCATCAGTAAGTCTTGGCTGTGAGGAAATCTGTATATTGATGGTGATATTATTGAAATGATAAAATAACTGTGGTCAGCATTATGTATAGTGCAACGGTGCTATTTAGTTATACTATCACGAACTTAGGTGACAACCTAATAGACAAGAACATGATGAAACTATTTAGTCTTACAGTATGTCGGTGTGGCAACCAAGGCAAATTAAGATACTTTGAAGAATGAGGCATCACTAAATTAAATATATTGGTAGTCTGTGCAAGTTAGACCTATATTCACCTGATTTCAATCGGTTCTTCGACAGCGGCCATTTCTCTTGAACGACCAAAACACGATGGTGTCTGCTATGTGCTAATTCCCGGAGCACTAATAATATAAGTCCGTAGCGCCTGCGGGCGTCTGTAGGATATTTGTATCCAGAAGCTAACGAAGTGCCGCCTTAAAAAATACATTTGAATATTACATTTCCAGCTGCATACTAACATATCAAAGGACGATATGAATAAGTTGGGGCGATACGACTGAGGGCGAACCATCTGAAACTCTTCCCAATCTATATTCAATCTTAGACATTCTCAATTTGTATTAAAAGCATATATATATATATATATATATATATATTATATACATACTTAATATTGCAAGTACATGTATTTGCATTAGTGATAAGACACTGTATCACTAATGCATAGAATGCCTTTCCGTACAGTGCTCTGTTCTAGACATGGACAACGTCAGAGAAGACAACCATATATAATTATGACCTTAATTGAGCCTGAGGCGATCTCTTACAAACCGACTCTGTGGTTTAAATTTTAGCACGTCTGCCATGGAGTGTATAAGATCAGTGGGTCAAAGCCCAGCCACCTCAGAAAGACATTGAAAATAAATGGTAGTCGTTGTCCCCCTGCTTTGCGCTCAGCATTAAAGGAAAGTTTACAACAACTGCTGGTCGGTACATGGTATATTCTAAGTGAGCTGGTGGACATCCAGACTAGCACAAGCACTTTGGTGGGTATCTTTGGATATTAAATAAATAATTATTGTATTTCTAAAAGCAATGAAGAAAATGAATCTCACACCCTTCACATGTCGGGGAAGGACTGTTGTTCATAGCATGCAATACAACAAAAAAAAACAATAGTGGCCATCATAGTCCCTTATTATGCAAGTATAATCTCGCCTCCGAAACATGTCAACCAATATTAGTATTCCAGAAGCTAGCATATTCATCATCGGGCTATTCCGTCGTGAATCGTGTTCATTAGACTTCCGCTGACGTCACAGTCAGCAACCTCGTAGTGAGTAACAAGTCACAAGTAAGGCAGTCAGATTTCTCCGACATCACAAACAAAAAGCGTTACGGTTGTTAAATTCCATCGACTAAAAAGCTAATCATGAAATTTAAGTTTAAGGAAGAACATACCTTTGGTAAGGATCAACCTGAGTGACATTAACCTTGTAAAATGTGATCAATTTGACATAACACTGCTTTGTTTTTGTTTTGTAAAATGTAAACAACAATCGAAACGACGAAATATGATGACCGCTGATAACCCGTTGGTAGTTGTTTATTGTGATACAGGCAACTCTAGTCATTATATGTTCCTGTTTTGCATGTGTATGTCTCAACTGATAAATATTGTTGGATACAATTACGTTAAAACAGCACTATTCAGTGCCAAGGTGTCCGTTTTATAAATGATTAAATTAGCAATCCATCTACATTTATTAGTGTTGGATGTCAAGTGTCAAGTGAACTGAATATGTTTTCCTTTGTTTGTGGATTTGTCTTGTCATTTCAGAACAACGAAAAGCAGAGTCGACAAAGATCAAAACAAAATACCCAGAAAGGATTCCGGTAATCTGCCACACTAATAATTAATTCTTTGCAATTGTTTAATATATTCAACAGTATTCATTTACTTATTTATATTTTATTCCATGTAAATTTATTGTATATTGACATAGGTTAGATTTATTTGTATATTATTGGAGGTTTGGAGTAACTTTCAAGAATCTTCAAACTCCAGATAATAGTTGATCGATAGAGAATACTTTCAAAGTGTCCGTTAGATACCATTTATCTTACGAGTTGTTTTCAATTTATATTTAACATGTTTAACGAGTGAAAGCAAATTAGATCATTTGAAAACAACAAGTTGTAAGATAATTGGTGTCTAACAGACACACGTTTAGTATTATATTTCTTACACACTGTTGGAAATTACTTTTAATCATGAAGATTAGCATGAACACACGTGTGTGTTACCAAATAAATATCACACAGAGAGCTCTTCAACCTGGGTGTAGCGCAATATTGATAGAATCTAGGATGCACTGTCTGTAGACATTGTAGAGTGGCAATACAGACAGTGTTAGAAACTTTAGTGTTATGGCCACTGGCCAACCGGGACAATAACTTATAATTTCTACTGGCCCTGTTCAAAATCAGCTGGCACAGAAGCCAACCAAACGTCATTATCACTTAACATTTTGCTGGCTCGACGGACCCTAAAGTTTAAAAAAATGCTGGCCCGAAGTTAAACTCACTGGCCTGGGGCCTCCGGACCAGCGGACCACTGTTTCGAACCATGCATGTTATCGATGGAGACCAGTGAGTACGCTATTTCCGTAGTCCAGTCTGGATAACACGAGAGTTCTCACAAGCGTATGGGCAGCACTGGATGTTAATTGATGGCGAACATTTCCGATGGCCCGTAGATGGAAATAGCATAATCTGCAAAGCTTATCAATGTGCAGCGACATGGACAAATCAGACTCGAGATATAATCCAAGATTTTTAACAGAATTAGATATTTCAATTTGGGAAAATCCAATTGTCATCTGATTGCACTGTATTTTACGCAGCTGGTGCCTACTCCCTATCAGCAGTACCTCGGTCTTTTCGTCATTTAATTTAAGCATTTGTAATGTCATCCAGTCTTTGATTTCCTTGGTGCAATCTGTTGTCTTGGTGAGGGACTCTGCAAAATGATCTGGCTTGAAGTGATCAACAAGTTGGGTGTCATCAGCATATGAGTGGTGGTTGATGTGATGTTTGTCAGTTACGTCTGCTAACCGACTCATATATAGCACAAACAGGACAGGACCCAACACTGATCCTTGGGGGACCCCACACGTGAGGTGTGATGTGTCAGAGAGCTGACCTTTCACCGATATGGATTGACTTCTCCCAGTTAGATAGGAAGAGAACCAGCTAAGTGCAGTTCCGTTGATTCCTATTTGGTTTGTTAGTGTCTGAAGAAGCTTGTCATGATCAATGGTATCAAATGCTGCACTGAGATCAAGTAGGACCAGAGAGGATATATTGCCAGAATCAACAGCACAACGGATATCATTGACAACTCTTAGGAGAGCAGTTTCCGTACTATGATGGGGGCGGTAAGCGGACTGGAACTTGTCGAGCAGATTGTTATCAACAAGATGAGCCATCAGTTGACAGTTGATGGCCTTCTCCAGTATTTTAACAAAATTACTTGTTCTACAGCTTCGATTATCACAGGATTAGCAAAGTTTGTTAATAGTATTTATTGTGCATGCTTAATTTTTGTTTCAACTTAAAATCTTTCAGTTATTATCTAATAGATCTGTCTCCAATTTAAACGTTTAAAAGAAAGGTAAATTTAGATAAATTAATAAAAACAGTAATGTTTAACAGTTCACAAATGCATACATTATGCATGTCAGGCCAATGTCCAATGTACCTATATCATTGTCTGTACGGTTCACAAATGCATACCTAATCAGTTTGGCAAAATATACATATAGGTTACTAATAAAAATGTTTGAGATGGTGCGCTCGATATAGCCTAAAATTGGTTTTAAAATGTCTCAATATTTGACTGCATTATGTACTTTCATCTGTTGTGATCTTGGTCTGTCAATTAGACAGATATATGACACTAGACTGATGGGTGACATTGGACAGATACTGGTAGGTGGCATTAGACAGATGGTTGGCATTATATAAATAAAATAGATTAGACAGATATATGACACTAGACAGAAAGGTGACAGTAAACAGTTAGATGACATTAGACAGATAGGTGAGATGAGACAGATGTCTGCTGTCACCCGTCTAACATCAATTAGATGTCTGCTGTAACCTATCTAACATCAATTAGATGTCTGCTGTAACCTATCCATCTCAACCATATGTCAATAATCTATTGTGTGACAATCTGTGTTTGTCATTTATCCAATCCATTATAATGTCATCTGTTGATCATGTCTGTTGTGAAACAAGTCACCTAGGTATCCTTTCACGAAGCTCTCTTATCCACTGGTAGCGCTCTCTTTGATGATAGCTAATTCTTATCTACTAAGAGAGTTTTGTGAAAGAATACCCAGAACCCTATCTGCGAGATGAGAGAGATATACGACACTAGACATAAGGGTGAAACTAGAAATAAATGTCATATTAGAGATAGATGACATTAGACAGATAGGTGAGATGAGACAGATAGGTGAGATTAGTTAATGTGTGATTTGAGAGCCGCTTGGTAATAGCCACGTTAATTTCTTGTTTAACCTTCTCTCTGCTGTAGGCAACCGGAGATGCCCTAAAGAGCAGTGCCTGTGCCTAATCCAGCAGGGCGTGTGTTAATGCATCCTCGCACTCCAGAGTTACTGATTACGCTACACTCCACATTAACCCTGGCTGACATCTAGGGGAAAACCT
>JAULBP010036606.1:0-13417 GCA_032355345.1 Lepetodrilus pustulosus
GGACAGAGATCGAGAGAGACGGCTAGAACAAGCGAGAGCGAGAGAGAGAGAGAGAGAGAGAGAGAGAGAGAGAGAGAGAGAGAGAGAGAGAGATCGGGTATCAGCTTATTTTGTAAATTCTAAATGGGGACTTCCTAGTTAGTCGGTGTTAGTATCCTTCGAATTACATGTTTGTTTTTTTCATCCACTTTCTAATAAAGCTACTGTAAAATACGATGCCAGGCATACTACGTGTTTTGGTAATTTCGCTCTAATCACAACCAAACTACGAGGCTAGAGTAGAAAAATGATCCAGAAACAAACAATTAAACAACCGTGGCCTTAGTCCTTCATGGCGCATTCCGTTGGAACATTCATCCACGCAGTCCTGCGCAGATGTTTAGTTAAATTCAGTCTCATCTTTAATTGTCGTATCAAATGTTCACTGGATAAGCCATCTTGAATGTCTCAGCACATCGGGCATTTGATAGGCTTTAAATACTGCTTTGTATGGGCGAAATAAATCTGACGCGCACTGTGCGCTCGATCATGCATGAACAGGGAAGTGTAATTTAACTTGGAAGAGTCAAATTCATAGATAAAATGGATTCAATTATGATATGCTAAGTATTGCGATGAGGAAGTCGTGTAGAAAGGTGTTAGCTTTACCTATCATTTGAGTGTAAGCATAGTTATACTAGTGTATCATAATACTTTATGATTTAAAGTGTGATTTAATTTACAATGGTCATCTTCATCGCGAATAGAAATACATGTATAATTGTATAGGTTAAATATAGTTACAGTTAGAGGGAGACTTGCTTTACTCATCATTTTAAAGGTAAGTCAGTATGGCCGTATTATCATATGAAGTAATGATTTAACAATGTAACATTTGATCAACTATTTTTAGTAGCCCTTTCCGATGATTTACTCTATAAACATTTAGACATATAGTGTGAAGTTTCAATTTAGCTTACTTGTATTTTGATCGCGATGGAATGTGTGGTGATTTTTATGGCGGATATACACATTTTGATTTTCGAGATAGCCTTTTAAGTTTATGATCATTTGACGCATACATAATGTGCAGTGTTGTGTCGTGTCGTGTAAAGTATTGCCATTTTGAATTTAACAGCAGGAACAATATGTAATAAATGCTGTGTTACTATGGCACAGCTTGAAAACCAAATACAAACAAAAACACCGATAGTATGGGCTTAGTGTAGTATTTGTTGACTTTGATTACCACTAAAATAACTATATAACTCTGCATGTTAACGTTGAATAACTATTACCAACTATAATCTGGCAAGTAATGCTAGATACCCCTGTTTGGTATTTTCATCAAAAACTATTTAACGCAGGTAATTCAAATTGTGTACAGTGTTAGGAAATGCGTGTACCCTGCTGAATCCAAAATTACAACTTTTTAGATAGCGGAATAACAATTCTGTCTATTTAACTTATTACTATTGAAAGGCATACTATCACATTATATTTATGGCCGTTTTTTTACTACAAAGTACATTCACTTAACATACATATAATCATGTTTGTACTTCCAAAAACCTTTCTACCGCTGTACGGAAGGCAAAATATTTAGAAATTTAAATTCGATGCAAAAAATACATTTTATGGATTAATTAGTATCCATATAGGGAAACCAAATATACACGGTTACCCCGGTATGTCAAATCGATGTTGAAATAAGTTCTCCTTTATGATTACGATTTAGATATCTCAAGATGCACTGTGCAAAGCTTTCCCTTGCTAAATTTATTTTGAGATAGCCCTTATTATTGATTGATCGCTCGCATATGACCAATGGTCATTGGTGTTCGAATATGTAAATCGCTGTTCCATGACGAAACGGCACCCCTCCGCATATTTAACAAAAGTATGAAGCAAAATAGTAATAGATTAAATAGATTTGCATTCCGTGATCTACAAAGTTGTCATTTTGGATTCAGCAGGGTACACGCATTTTATATCACCTTGCAAAATGTGAATGACCTGTGTTAAATAGTTTTTGAGTAATGGTACCAAACAGGGGTACCTAGCATTACCTGCCAGACTATACATTCAAGTATTTGCGTGAACATTGTACAAAGCATGACGAAATAAACGTTTTGGGGATCACTGAACAAAATATGTGTCCAATATTAAGTGGTGGTTTTTTTTGTGTGAACACTTATAGTGTGTTACCAAATACTAGAAGGTTCCTTTATGATGTGAAGAATATAAATGTACGATAAAATGTGCAGCTGTTTGAACACTCAACAACGTATGATCAACCTAGACACTTAGTGTCTATTTGAATAAGAAATGACAGATGTCTATGTTAATGTCTATATTATATATAGCATTGTAGGTTGCATCAAAAAGAAAATAATTATCCATTAAACTTTTTTTTTAAAACGCGTTACCAAGTAATTCCATATGAACAGTTATGCTCAGATTTATTTCATAATGGCATTTTAACACTCTCAAGTATACTAAAAGTGAAAGGTGAACCCAAAAAATATGAATGGCCCTTGAACAACAGTTGATGTTGTTTCATAGAGGATGTTAACAGCACATTATCAGTGTGAACACTGCACCTAATCATCCAACCGAATAACTCCCTTCACAACCATGAAAGATACTGGGTAGAAAGAAGATCCTACTAACTACCCCCTCCCCCCGCCCCTCTTTTTATCAGTAAGGTCCACTTCACTTTCCACGTAATTACTTACAACAATTCACCAAGTGCCAATTCCACATAATGGGTGAATTGTCATTTTCTGTGGTTTTGCATATAAAATATTTTCATTGTAGATGACACATTAGAGATATAGGTTGTATATTCTGAAACGAGATGTGCTTTGGAATTTTCCTTTGTGAAATGCCATTATTCAGAAAATGTGCGTGTGAATGCAAGCCTGTGTGTTTCACAGTGTGAGGGCGAGTCGGTGTAACACTGCTAGAATGAGAGTCAACGTTGTTATCCAAATGGTTGAATCAGCGAATGTTTCTCAGACAGATAATCCTTGTTATATAATAATAATAATAATAATAATAATAATAATGCTTCAATAAGCCACGTCATTCCGCACTTTAACGAGTATAGCGTTCTCTTCTGTTCCCCTTTCATTTTTTATTTTTATGTGGGAGGTTATACAATTCACCTGTATGTATAACTATAAAATAGCATCGCTGTGACGTTATTTATTCGCATCACTTCCGGAAATGTATTGCAAGAATGTAGAATATTAACATATATATTGGATGTTCTGAAGTCTAGTCGAACATACATCTATGTATCCCCCCCCCCCCCCCCAGGCATAGCTAACGCATGCACCTACACGCATGCGCGCACACAAATGCACACCAATCGGCAATGGTAACAATGCATCAACTAAACTAGCTAGATCTACGGCTGAGAGGGTATGTTCTCTAAACTGACATATTTCTAAAGTATGCGTACACGTATACTATATACTTATACCTCTTTGATCTGTGGCCACGTTTCTGACAATTTACATGTTCGACAGGATAATAAAATGAATCACCCTCAAAGCATTATGTGATACAGATCCGTTATCTTCTACTCCTAAGAGAAGTGGGTAGCAGAGCGTGTATGCACCGTATCCCCAAGCATGAGCGGGCACCTAAGCTAACTAACTCGCTTCTTGACCGTATTTCGTCCACTAAGTGGTCAGACATGCGTCATCACGTTAAAGATGTTGACAATGTTGGCTCCATGTACACATCGCACCCTTTAAGAAGTCTCCATAGCGCTTCACGAATGGGTCGTACTGTAGTTCGGGTGTATCACTTATCGAAGCGATCTGTATTCACTACGAGATCATAGCGCGCTCGTAAGTGTCACTGATCTCCATGTGTAAGGCTACGAGAGCGCTGTGGTCTCGTAGATAAGAGAGCTTCGTGAAACGATATGGAGGTGTAAATCAATACGTACGTAATGTTTGTACAACCGCAGGAAATGACGTAAACCTTGATTTACGCCCGGACTACGGGTACGACCCTTTCATGAAACACAGGCTAATAGCCTTTTAAGAAAGGGTCGTATGTATAGGATGGGGTGCATTTTCTCGAAACTCATATCCACTACGATACCATAAAACTCTAATATATTAAGTGTATTATCGCCATGGATGTGAGCGCTACGAGAGTGCTTATGGTCTCGTAGTAGATACGAGAGCTTCGACAAACGATGTCCAGACGTAAATCGAGACTTACGTCACGTCTGTCTATATATTATAAATGCATGGCGTAGGCCCTGCTATAGGCCGGGACTATCGTATACAACCCTATAGTGAAGCGTAGGTATGCAACCTTCCTGAACATTATAGCTCAGCTCTTGGTCCTACCCTTGACAACTGACGGCAAATACACCCGTGTTTATGTACACGGCGTTTTAACAGGTACATTCGTAAACCCGTATGGGTCGTAATTGACAGTGCATTGGCCTGCCATGATGGTAAATAGTTTACATAACCTGAACTCCGTCTTTGAAAGAAACTCCGGATTACTTAACCTTGTGTATAGACTTAATGTCGTGATTTGTAATTTGTATGCGCGCCGGAAGCTGTTTGCGATCGAAGCGACCAATATGTATAAACAAATGTATGTAATGTGATTTGAAAACATCTGCTCCTTCCCTCTTTGAAAGATATATTATTTTGGAGAGGGAATAATGTTACATCTGCTCATAACAGAGCAGAACAGCTTAAAATCATTGATTTAGCTAGAATTATCCACGATATGCTTATTAACGCACAATTAGATTAACCCGTAAACCTGTATTAAGTCAATAAATACCTCATTCTTCTCGGCAGATTAATCTTCTGATAGGCAACATTTCACAACATGCCTATAACCCATAATGCGGATTCCTCCACCAAGGGATACCAAAAAAAAAATCGATTATCGATCTTGTCTCGTGTAACCGATTGTCGTTGTCACGTGACATCCCGTCTGTCGGCCCGTGAATAGAAGCAGTAGAGTGTTGGGTGTCAGGATATGAAAACAAGAAGCTGTCTTTCCTGTTCTGTGTTTATGTCTGTCGCCATACCTTGGCACCACGTACTGTGGAACCGCGGTCAGACTGGACCAATTCTGTGAATGTCCACTACAGCAGCTGATGGATAATACACGGGTCAAACGTTCGGACATGTAACCATACGACACAAATAACGGGGCAATGACGACATATGTCACAGCATGGTAAGACACAAAGAAACCAAAATAAATAGCAAGAACAATTCTGTTTCATTGCCAAAATCTCAGAACTCAATAATATGTATTTATTATTTTATCATGTTTTAGTACGATGTTTCGAGCTGGTATTCATAGAACCGTCGACAAGACGTATTTAGACTTCTGTCTAGTTTTGTTCATGGATACCTGGTCATGTCAAGCTTTACAAGCTTGTTCTTGCTATTAATAGGACAGACGTTCTAGGTATAGTTATGCAAGAAATCAGTGGAGAGGATTTAGTGTTAGACCTGACTTTGACATTATATCATGTGCTTCTGGTATTAACACTGTAATGTCATACCTACTGTGCGGTGGTATTAACATTATCTTTAAGCTGGTTTTAGCACCCGGCGTTACAAATACATTCAAAAGTAGTCGTGTCTTAGCAATGAAAAAAACGGTAAAGATGTGATATTATAATATCTCGAATACAGAAACACAGAGATATGTCATCATGAATAAAGGGATAATTTAATTATATCATTCTGTTGCTATTCCTTCTGATTCTGCTGTTGCTGCTGCTGCTACTGCTACTAGTACGCCTACAAAAACTTCAACTAGTACCGCTGCTGCTACTACTAATACTCTTACTACTAATTCTACTATTACTACTGCTACCACTACTACTGCTACTACTACCACTACTACTACTATTTTACTGGGAACCATATATCAGTCTTCCTATGTAAAATGACTCGCACATCCGGAAATTCAGTTATTCGCACGATTTTACCGGGAACGCAACTGTACGAATAAACGAGGGTCGACAGTAACAATAATGATAATGACGATGATGATGATAATAACAACAACAACAATAGTTTAGTATAGTAGTAGTAACCGTAATAGTTGCAGCCGCAGAAGTAACAGTAGTAACATCAATAGTAACAGCAGCAGCAGCAGTAGTAGTAGTAGTAGTAGTAGTAGTAGTAGTAGAAGAAGAAGAAGAAGAATACTCACGCACTTGCAATAGGACTACCTGAATTGGACGCATGCTAACATTGCACAGAGTTACTGGGGTTCCTGCAACATAATGTCTACGGAATACCTTTAGTGAATAGGGGAAACAACAACCGCGCGCCCGGTCAACGGATATTGTCCGCGAGACTGGAAGCCATTGATGGAATGTGAGAACTTAACAGCAGGTAGTTGTGTACAGAATCCACGTGTGTAGACACTGACCTTCCATCAACATCCTCGGATACTGACCGTCACTATCTGTATCTCGTATATACGTCCAACCAGATCTGTTGAGATGAACGTGTTGTACAGCTAATATTTGTGAAGATGTTTGTAATGATTAAACCATTTATATTTTTTTACAAATGTAAAATAAAATAATAATAAATCACTATCGAAGAAATTGCCATTATCGAAGAAAAGGACTCCCAAGTGACCAATACATGTATATACTTCTTTGGCGGCATCGGGCGATTATGGAAAGTTCGATGGCTGGCATATCTTTTACATTTAGGGCATTTAGTAAACGGTAAAAAAAACACTATGAATCCGTCGTACAGTAGATCTATCGATAGCGCAATGCTGATCCTCGATGGTTGCGCCGTCAGCTCCAAGCAATGCATATGTTCTGTCGTATCTTTTTCTACATCCAAGAAAGTGACACGCTGTTAAAGGAATTGGAGTACAATATGTTCTCCTGTATGTAATGATGGCGTATTGGCGTACTACGTGTATATGCAATGGTGGGATATTGGTGTACGTGCATGTATATTGTTGTATTATGGTGACTGGTTATAATGGTGCACAATTCGATGGCATATCAATGGCGTACTTCACGTAATGGTGGGATGTTGGTGTCCGTACATATGTATTTTTATGCATATCGTGACGACCTGTTACCTATGCTTAACTGTTCATAATCAGAATGACATGCATATCAGCTGTGAATATATAGTTGACAGTACGGGTCACTGATCGGCATTAAACCAACCTCCAGACGCTCTAGATCACATAGCACTATGTTCACAGAGAAACATCTTCATATGGGCTAAGTAGGATCATATCAGCATGATCCATTTAGGTGACACACATATTCATATTTAGTTTTCTATGATATTTCCATGGAATGTGGTTCGGGCTATCAGATAACACAGACAGGAGACACCAGGCGGGTGCCATTATTCTATAGATGCGTGACGTCTTCCCCCCCATTATTTAAAATGTCGACGTCCAATGTCTGTGCCCTTCATGCACTGACAAGCGTGTCCATTAATACAAATAGGTGTTGTTATTAATTACGAATGTTGGTGGACTACCGGATTACTATATAAACGTCTCGTGATTTCTTTTCAAATTGGCATGAAACCGAAAACTATTACCGAAGCTGAACTTGGTCGATATAATGATACAACAACAACATCACCTGGTCAGATGATTGATTCTTCGGGATATGTCAAAAACATTCTATCCGTAATTTACGTCGATAGAAGAAGTGACAACGACAGCTAATTTTATTGCGTGCAAATAGCTTGACATTATTCATGGAGTTCGGTGTATAGACTTATAACAACAAGACAGAAGATCGAATATGGGTTATACGTATACGCCTAGTTATTATCGATTAACCTCCCTTTCATAAACAGAAAACACAGGATAACGAACGTAGATCTGTATTGTAGTGTGATCGTGTGTAGGGTAATGGATGTTCAATTATATGAAGCAAAGTACTTTCTATTCTATACTAGTATTCTACATGTTTTACCAGTAGTTTTTGTCTGAAAACGTAAACTAAAATTGTTATATGATGACAAGTACTGTCTCCTTGCGGTCATATTTCAATACATTCATTATTAATGTAATCTTGTATAGGGGTTAATGGCCTTACAGTCAACCAATAACGATTTGAATATTATACATGTACCAGTATATGAGGATTGAAGAAAGTGTTTCGTCATGATAGGGCATGATGGTTTATATTGTTAATAGTCACGTACTACACAGAGGGATGTAAACATGAGAATCCAATCAACTGGGGAAAACAATAAATTCATGTTTTATTTTGAAGCTTTCATTTCTTAAGTGTGTGTGTGTGTGTGTGTGTGTGTGTGCGTGCGTGTGCGTGTGTGTGTGTGTATGTGCGCGCGCATGTGCGTGTGCGTGTCTGTTAGCTGTAGTACACTTACTAGTATATGAATATATAATAAAACACGGCATAAAACATTAGGGCATACATAAAAAGTCAAACATGCTTCAACAGCTTGACATAGTCTCCATATTCACTCTCGCGATTGCTGTAAAGCATAACAATATTCCACAGTGTTGATAATAAAATTCGCAATGTTTACCATTAAGAAACGCTGTGTTGCAGATAGTGCATGTCTTAGACAGTTATTGGCCAAAACTGATTCATTTACTTACTCTTTCCCTCATAAAGGAATACCAATATGCCATAATGGTGTCAATAATAAACTTCACAACGCCAGGCACTAAGAAACATTGTGTTGCCGATAGAGCTTGTTTGGAGCAGTTCTTAGCTGAAATGAGTCATTTACATACCGTACCCTTCGTGCCAAATGTAATGCTAGTCAGGCATGGCGCTTCGGCCTATATAATGGGGTCCGTCATGACATTTTGGGTGAAAAAAAAAGAAGTGTGTGAGGAGGGGTGGGAGGGGGAGCAAGGTGGGGGGTTGGAAGGGTGGGGGTGGGGCGTAGGTGGTAGGGGAGGGACACCCTCGACTCTCCGTCAATTGCAAGTGACACTGAGAATGTAATTACAGAATGTCAACACATACAAAGTTACAACACATAAGCTTTTCTCGACATGGTTAAGGATTATGTTATCATTCTTGTTTACCAGTAACAAAGCATTGGATATGAAACCATTGTATAGTGACTTATCCACTCACAGTAGAATTGAATTAAAAGAATAACTTTAAATGACAGACTGACACACCTGCTAAATGAGTTATACGTTGAGGTTCATTTATCGGATATATGTGGCTTATATGTTGGGCTTTTCGTGTTTGGGTCCATATTTTGGGTGTAACTTTAATGATTTATGTGTTTGGGTTTATGGCAAGTATTTATTATTGTGCTGAAATGTATCTTTCCTTGAAACCCAGACCAGTATGTCTATTTAACATCCACCATTTGACGTAAGGTAAGTAGGCAAAGTGGTGTGTGTTTCGAGAATGATATGTGTCTTATTCTGCTTTCTATGGATTGTCAGATTAAATTTCTATCCTGAAAACAATTCGAAATATAACCATTTCCAAAGCCATCGAATTGACACGTAATAACTCGTGTGTGCAGTTGGATGTTAATTCCCAAGGATTCAATCATGTTAGCCAGAATTCCCTATTGTTTGTTGAATGTAAGAGGAATACTTTGTACTGTTTTTCCCAATCTCAGGTAGATATACCGGTATGTGGACGAAACATCATACAAATAGCTTGCTATAAGCCTATGCTCTCTAGCTTCGCTATCGAATACAGTGCTCTTCACAAGTTAAACATTTACGCCATAGTTTTGTATTCAATCTCGTATTTTGCTTCGTATTTAACATGCTGAATATTTTAATAACTATTTATATATCTGATTCCTTATGTGGTTCGTCACAATAAGATAAGATAAGATATATTCAGCTTTATTCATTTTTCAAGAATTTTGCTCTGTAGATGGGTGTCGCCATTGAGCATGTTTCCTGCAACACTCAGCGCCACCTGATATCGCAAACTGATCAGCCGCTATATGAGTAAAACAATCTTGAAATTGGCTCTAACCCTCAATTCAAACAGTAAACACAATATCAATATTCTATTTTAGCCTACACATTGTTTTTTTCTTTCTATCTCCAGGTAGCAGATATGGAGACCTCTACTCTGGGGTATATTATCGGAGGGGCAGTAGCCGGAACCATCCTACTGACCGCCATAGTAGCCGCTATCGTGTTCTGTACGTGCGGGTAAGTAGCCAGCCTCGCATCCTCTAATACGCAGGTCCGGCGCCTCCGTGCATTCTGTGTAACTACTATAGTATTTTAATATGGTAATCCGGCAGGATGAGATGAGCATCTGGGTATCGTTTCTCGAAGCTCTCGTATCTACTACGAGACCATAAACGCTCTCGTAGCGATCTCTAATACATGGCACTCATGCACTTAATACGACAACGCTATGGCTTCTCAGTGGATATGAAAGCTTCGAGAAATGATACCCTGAATGTTAACCTTGTAACTAGTAGTTACGTGTATACTGTAGTGTCTTGAACGGCAGCTTGGGTTGCATACGCGAGTAAACGCTCTTCAGAATCGACTTGTTCTTAGCGTAAAATGGTTAATGGATTATAGAATGGCGTATATCAATTGAATAATTATATACAATTATTCGTAACGTTCAATTGAGCTCGTGTTTATATATTATATTACGCAAACGCTTCCCTTTGAGCTAAGATAAGTCTTTGTTTAATAAGTTGTGTGTCTACGTAACGATATCGATCGTAAATAGAGATGAATTTGTATTTGTATTAATCATGCCTCGCCCTTGTTTATCAATTTTGATTGTAGTACACATATGAATTTAACTTAGTAACACCGTTTAACTCGTCTTCGATAAAATACATATCTAATTACAAAATAATTCTATTTATATACTCACAAAGATGTCTATGAAACATTTTAATTGAAAATAAATATATTTTGAAATCAAATGTATTGAATTGTATTGAAATCATGTATTGAAAACATGTATTGAAATGAAATAAATGTATCCACGCGTATTGCCAGTTGCATTAGCGTTGTCAGGCGTTGTACCTGTACACAATGGCAAGTCGCATGCACCTGCAAGCAAGTCTTACATAGCCGTATTAATGTACATATTATTTTCTGATGCCTATAGAAATGCTACTAGTTCATATTTGGAATTTAAATTTAAAGCAAATTAAGTGCAACCCTTTCCTGTCATGATCGTATAGTAATAACTGTTCGCCATCGAAATTTATTACATCGTTCTGAAAAGTAAAGAATTATTTTCACAACCCATCTACATGTATTTTAAATTAGGTTCGGTTTCCTTTGTTCATGTTAATATTCCCCAATTATATAAGCAAAACTTTCGATAGCTAAATACTATTTACAACGAGTAATTCTTTTTCGCATCACGTGCTTAATCTTAATGGCTTCATACATATCTGTATTATCAATAACGAAGAATGATGAAAAGAGTACAATTTAATAAATAGTTTCCATTGGGAACGGCGTTCAATTAAGAAAATGTACTTCACACTTGAATCATGACCTCTACCAATTGGAAAGAGACAATCCTGTACTTGAATCACTCGACTTGAATCACTTGACAGATGACTGAACACGTACCCCGTCAAGTAAAGTGATCGAAGGTTAAGCAAACACACATTGAGATAAGGAATGTTGTTCACAATATATCAGGGCTTTAATGTCTTCGTGAACAATACCACTTAGTTAGTAGACCGCGACCCTTCCATAACTCGAGCATCTTTGTTCAATAATTGTCCGCTACAGAATCTCACCATGGTATCCCGACTGTTCTTCTGGTAATTGTAAGTTCCCACCACTAACAAACAATTACTCATCTTATAACAATGCCGCCGTACCGATAGGATACAATCCCTACTTATATATAAGGGTGGAAGTAGTTTGTCCACTAGCTTCATCGTTAGGGAAGGGCAGTCGCCACAGCCGCCCCTGTTGAAATCATTGAACAGGCATTTCTTGATTGAAATTGTAGTAGGCGGGCGTTACTATAGACTGCCCGCGATCTACATCTTAGATGAGTCGAGACCAGCCACTGCAACTTCTGCTGGATTCATATTTCTTCGTTTAATGCAGAAATCAAGCATTAGTTTGTTCACTATCTTCAGAAGAGTCGCTTGTGCTTGATTCATAGTAGAGACTTTCTACTTTGTAGTAGGCGAACGTTGCTATACATAAGGGCAATATCTATGTTTGTCTCTCAGAAATCAGTCATGTCGCCAACTATTTTGTACCATTTCACAACCAACAGCTGTAAGAGGAAGAAGAAGCGACACGACAAGAAGTTCCACACAACATCCAGCTCTGGTCGCCACAGTCAACATTCCACCCTCAGTCAGATAGATCCCAGGGGCCTTCCGAAGGTTGGGGGTGGGCTATGGGTGGAGGCACCGGCGGTTTACCAGGCAGCACCCAATCAGGGCCTCTACTATGGGCGACCTAACTCCAAGTACAGACCGGACCCTGCGGTACAAAGAGCATCTTCGGAAATGCGATTGACAAGTAAGAGTGTGTTACCTTTGCTTTGATTGTGGTAATGCTTATAGTATAGAAACATGCGTTCAATAAGGATAACAATTATATTAGTTTCATCTATAGAAATTGAAACGGTTGGATGAATATAAAGGTTCGTCAACGACATAAAATATTGTTTGACTAAGTCGACTTTGTCTTTAACAAATGAAAGTTGACAGAATGGACGAGACGCAAGGTATTAATGTGATGCAAACGGTGTTGCCTTTATGATAAAGAATGTTTAGGATAACACAAAAATGTACCATTGAGAAGTATTTCAGGTTATATTTTTCTCCAAAATTAAGGAAATGATTACATACTTTATGAAAAATGTGGATGACCTCAATATTAAATTTACATCCTACGTAGTATGTTTACATCTGCTCAATACTTCCGTCAACAGAGGCGTCAACACATTTCTTGAAAACCACAGGAATGTCATTCAGCATACTAGTGTTAAGTGATCAGAAAGGCGTGGACAAATGACACATGATCGGCAATAATCCGCATGAATTTTATATTTTTAATCCGAAACAATATTTGTTCATCTACAGTATCCGTAAAACGTGAGACTTATCCGGAAACGCTGTGCCAATCTACGACACACACATTCACACTTTCACACACGCCCATGCATGCACACCCATCGCGAGAACATTGAAATACAGTTGCAGTAACATAGATAAAGAATCGTGAAGCAATGTGTTATTTCAAATGAATCAATTTTGCTGGCCTAATGTTATAACACAGCAAAACAATTGCATTAACGAACCTGAAACATCACTCATTTACTATCTGTAATGCCTTAAAGGCATACAATCACAGATTTTTTTTGAGCACGTAGCACTATATTTGAGTAATAAATGTAAACTACATTCATTTGTGATAGTCATCATCAATTCTATATCGC
>JAULBP010036717.1:0-13413 GCA_032355345.1 Lepetodrilus pustulosus
AACATTATATAGAAAAATAATAAAAATATTAAAAAATTATGGTTAAATACGTGCAAGTATGAAGTTGCCCCTTTAATCATTCTGTGAATAAAAAGTTGTTATCTTGCTACAATTACGTTGCTAAAATATGTTTGTCGAACATTTCCAGCGTGGGAAATACAGTCACTCCCAACTATATAACAATAGCTGCGTTCTGATTGGCTAGCGGGTACTGTTACTGAGATCGACTGCCCACGATAGGTTTATTTTAATTGAAATTCGGTAACCTAGTGTTGCTGTAAATGTATGTTTTCTATAAATACACTGTATATACTGCAATATCAGAATTCAAGAAAACTAATATTAAAGGCATACTATCACGGTTGATTGGCCTAGAAAATGGCCAAACGAATTTCTATCTGAGACTATTTACGTTTCATTTATACACCTAAAAGTTGTTATTTACTGGTATACTAAGTCCCCAGCACTTGATATTTATCGTAAATTTCATATTTTATAATAATTATTAGTCCTGACTAATACTTATCTTGTCTTTGATGTATTCATGATACATGTATATGAAGCAATCATAGAAATTGAATTGTGCCTACCGTACAGCGGTAGAAAGTTTTTTGGAAGTACAAACATGATTATATGTATGCCAAGTGAATGCACTTTGTAGTTGCAGCTAAGAACTATTAAAAACGGCCATAAATATCTGTGATAGTATTCCTTTAAAGCCATGCCATGGGACAACATAAGAGTACAGTTGTAGTAAGAGAACTATCGTTTAATACAAACCCAATTTAACACTAATCAAGCTTGGAATTTTGTTCGGTTTCCCGGTCGATTGCTAATTGTGTTGTGTTTAAACAGGCACACGCCAAAAAATACTGCTGAGAACACAACATAAAAAAAAAAAAATAGTAAGACAAAAAAAAATCAGTCTTTATCACTGTCTAGCGTTTCTCAATTCAGATATTCAATTATCTAGAAGCCATTACCTCACAGTAGAAATGTTGACCAATATCATTTAAAGTTGAGAAATAAGTCATGGACGTAATCTGGAAACCAGGAGCAATCAAGCTAGATGTCTGCCACGCCACTCCCTCTCTTAGTTTCAGGACGACTGCTGTGGAGACAGACTGCGACAGAGCGCGGGGGTGATGCCAACCAATCTATAGAACCCTTGACAAATTGACGGCTTTTCAGCACAAAACAAAAAAATAGGGAGCAAAACACGTTGGAACCTGACAGTACTTTTAGCATTGAGAGTAGTTTCAGTTTCTTTGGAGATGATTGTTGATGCTATTATGCATGCAGGTTTGTTTGAATATTGAATTGACAACATGCATTACATATCGTATACATAAGTGTCCATAAGAGTAAGATAAAATAAAATAACAGCCTCGCATAAACCGGACACTCGCCTATGACGTACTGAATCTGAAGTCCCGGTCCAGTCTAACGCTTATTACGGCATATATGCGTTAACGGACACAAATAGCCGGCCCTAATGAGTACGTTACTGTACGATAGTTCATTAATAATAGCAACAGTTACTTTAGTACAGTATATATATATTTGCCATAGTATGGCATAGATCCATGACTACAGAAAAGTGTACATAAGTAGTTTATTAACAATTACATACAGACACGGCCAAATCTTCACGTGACCCTAAAATAAAATGTAAATGTATTCGGTTCGACAGCGTTATTTACTATGAGGTCGAGATACTCCGACGCTAATCAACAGCTAATCAAGCTTGACGTCGGTATGACCGTCAGAGTTTCTCGGCCGACATTAAATAAAGTAACCTCATCGAGTGGATTAGTTTAGTAAGTAATAATATTATTAACAACAAAAAATCCAGTAGCATACTGTGAACTCGTAGATTGAATATAAATTATCCATTATAGTGTCCAAAAAATCCGTAGGCTGGTGAAGACGGGTTATGTACATTGGTCGATGCCACAGTATGCCAATCATTAGTGGCAGCTGTCGCTCAATAAAAAGGAGTTGTCGATTTCATTCACTTTGCTCTCTTTACCAGTCCATCATTCATTATTGCTTTCACACTTAACCCAAGAAACGAGCCGTTTTCTTCCATTAGACTATCGTTCATTTACCGAGCAGTGGAGGGTGAGGTGGGATGTCTCACCTTGTCAATATCAGTGAGATATTTGTGTTATAGGTGACCAAATGCACTACATTTCCCTCCATTCTGACTGTAAGAGATCACGTTTCAATGGCACAGCATGCCTTGCTATGTGATGCGGCAGTACCGTTTCGATTAAAAGAGTGCATGGGTCAGTGTGTCGTAGACATCCACGTATTAATGGTCAACTCGTCATGCTGTTTATATTGTCACGCATTAGAAACGCAACGACCCGGTTTGACGTTACGAATTGACGCGAGTTACTGACGTATAACTATATATCTAGATCTCCATGCAAAGAACTACGATGATGGTTGTGTGACGTTCCAAATGGTGCATAGTTGATGGTGCAATGTCCCCTCCGTCACGAAACGCCGCAACTCTAAGGCCGTGGTTGATTGGGAATATTCGTCAGGAGTGTGGGGCTATTGCGCATGTCCAATAGTACCACTACATGGTTTTACGAACGTGACACGAGCACTACTGACCAATCAGATTTGCGTGTCTTGCCCCCCATTCAAATACGGCCCACAGTAGCTATGGTGTAGGCTATAAGGTTGGAGTTAACATTACCATAGTTACGTCGTTTGTAAAGGAATGCCCAGACTATGAGGCGTACGACATATTTAGTATAATTTACACACAATCAACTTGAAAACACCCCTGCGGTTTATATGACTCATTGTCAAGATTAGTTCACTCGCGTCAATGCTCACTGTTGTATATTTTAGTGGAGGGAAAACTGCAACACCGATGCATTGTGTGTTGCAGTAACCCTGCAAGTACCGCGGCTGGTACCGACGAACACATGAGTATGATAGTAGCAGTGATGATGATGATGATGATGATGTTGATGATGATGATGATCGTCCATCACGAGCTATCTTGACAGTGGTTTTCTAACTATAACTAAGACAGAATGCAGACGGTGCGTCACATTATGACTGCGCCGGAAAAAACCCCAACAAAAACATCCGACGGACATGGGTACCAGGTACCCTGGGGGTTGGGGGGTTGGGGGGGGGGGGGATTATAACCCGATACGTTAGGAATTCTACATCGAATATAAATATCGACCGATGGTATCATGAAGGTGACATATTATGTGGACGTCATATTGACTCAATGATACACGTTTAGATGAAAGGGATTGTTCACTGTATGCATGTATTTTACGGTATGGGACACTGTGAATACATCGTACACTCAATATGTGCTCGAGTTATTGATATTCGAATTTTATACAACGTAATTGATTCATAATTGCGCTATGCTTTAAATAATAATAATAGATTTTCAATTTCCTTCACACCCCTATGAAACACATGCTATGGCATACACATAGAACACCAGCAATCCAATACAACATCCGAAATCGACGTCTTCCCGCGTTCCAGTCTTCTTCAAGGAATAACAGTTCCTGCCCGTAAGCAATGTTATCAATACAATCAGATTTATGTCTTTTTCGTATGAATACCCTTCGATAAGAATCGGAAACAAGGCAAGCGAGAACTCGGGGTCCTTCTGTGAAGAAAAAGAAATCGACCTTTCTCACATTGATGCGACTCAATATTGAGGAGAAAATTCGATACTTGATAAGAGGGTGATGGCACTTATAAGAAATTATCCCACGGGGAACAAAACGTTTTTAAGTGTTCGCGAGCACCGTTGACAAGTTCTTCTGATCAGTGGTACCATCTCTCGATAACACTAATGTGTGCTCGCGTAGTTAAACAACATTTAAGGAGCAAGTCTACCTCGGCAGTTACGAAAACGGTGAGTAGTTTGACACATGTACATGCTGTAGTATTAGATATTAGTTATGTTTTAATAAGTGTGACCTTGAATACTAGTTTAGTTATTTGAGCACTTGCAAATCTAAATGCACATTGCGGGTAGTTGCGAGGGATTGTTTTATTTTAAAATGCAGCCATAATAGTCTGGCAGGTAATGACAGATACCCCCGTTTGGTACCATTGCTCAACAACTCTTTAACGCAGGTCATTCAAATGTTGCACATCGTTAGGAAATGCGTTTTCTCTGACGAATCCAAAATTACAACTTTGTAGATCGCGGAATAAAACTAAGTATTCTTTCTGTTTAACGTATTACTATTTTACTTCACACATTATGTTGTGAAGAACGCAGAACGTAGTGTCAGCTGCCCACTATGTAGAATGATACAAATCATGGTATCCTTTCACAAAGCTCTCTCATCTACTAAGAGACTGGTAGCGCTCGCTTAGCAGTGCATTAGCTATCGGCAAAACGAGCGCTACCACTCTCTTAGTGGATAAGAGAGCTTCGTGAAAGGATACCGATATGTAGAGATAGAATTTAGTGATATGAATATTTTACAGATTATTCTAACGTCAGTTATACATGTGTTCCGAGCATGCGCCATGTCCTCCATTCAACGTCTCGCTGCAATGCATGCTTGTTTTTATCGTTATACCGTATATAATTAAATTTGTACTTGAATCGCTGTGTAGCAATACGCGGGGATGCATATTTGTCTTATTAATTAAACGAATAATTGATGCGTTTCTAGTGGAAGTCGGTATACTTTTAATTTGAAATGCATGTAAGAACACCCTATACAACTGTTGTATGAAACGCACATTCATGTTGATTTCCATCACATTCACGTCAGAGTATTTCATTGCAATACCACCCTAGTCGTGCAGTATGATAACCACGCAACACGCGCACATTACGACATAGATAACATTTTCTTTGTATTGCTTTCTCCAACAAGAAGTCTGCAAGCCTGATAATTGCCGTCTTCCAACGGCGAGTATGCAAACAAATGGGCTTCGGAAATATCGTGTGTTCTCTGCCCTATACCATGGCAGAGTTGTAAACAGTTGGAGAATGCTGCTGTTTGTGTCAGGATATGCTAGTTTGATATGTGTGTGTGTAACACTGTGTATGTTATTGGAAATGCTGGTATCATGTTAACTCGCATCTTTATCATAAAATGGATGTTGTTGCCAATACTAATACATATGTTCAAAATGCCATGCACCAAACATTTTTAGATTGAAATATAGTATATGTAAGGTGAACGTTGTTGTAGTGCACATGTACGAAAAGCGGATGGTACCCACGAAGCAAGGATGATATAATGAGTTGAGCCAGTGCAAGCTGGGGGTTCACATTTGCATATTGCAGACTATGTGTTGTAGTTAGTACCGTTGCCTCAACTCCTCGTACTAAAAAAATAAAACTCGACAATGTAACTTGACGAGACACGTCTAAATAATGAACATCAAATCGAGCGATACGAGTCCTAAATATTTTATTTATTTCTCACACCTCGGATCATGCTACAGGTACCACTTTATTACTTCGTAATCCTATCGCACATGCGAAAATTGGCAGACCTATTGCAAGCAATGCCATGACGGTGGCTAAGGCGAGCAGGACCTTGACGTGGATGGGCGACAGAACCACTGTGGTTGGGTGGAGCAAGCCGTCTCTGCTGGACACCCTAATCGAGGTGGAATGAACAGCCTCCGACATGGTGGGGTTGTTTCTAAAATATTCTGAAAGTAGAAATTAATAAAAGTTATTAACAAATACATATAACTATTTCACTAATCGTGTGCATATCAAGAGTTACAGTACCATATGATCCGATTGTTCTTTTACTTTTAATTGGGCTTTAGAACCGCTTTGATAATTCTTTCACGGCTTGTCAGTTTAGAGCAGGAGAAAACCCGCAACATCCGTAGGGCTGAATGTTGCAGTAGACCTTGTTATGTAGGTCAGTACTATACTTGTTTTACAGCAATTGGCTATGTATGGGCTGCGCCCCTTTATTCCAGACATACAATCCCGTTGTCTTATACAGCAACTTCGCAGAATTATCAGCTGCAATGAATCGGTTGAGATGTTAGTACCCAGTGTTGGTCAACGTACCGATTTCTTGTAATAAATCTGGGTCGTTTAAAGATCGTCGCGTTCTTTCATTTGCACAAGACGACTGAAAATAGAAGTGTAAATTAGTTACTTCCTATATCTAACGTTTGAACGGTATCATGTTGTTATGGCATACCCACAGTCTGAAAGATGTATCTGAAACTAATGATGTAGCATATAGTAGGTAAAACAGTAATCGGAAAACCGGATGAATGAACCGGAATGGTTTGACAATTTCCACTCCGAACGTTTAGTTAATGTTCCATTAGATTTCCTCTTGAGAAAACGGGTAATATATGGTGCTGTTTAAATAGGGCAAAACCTTACCCCATCGCAGGAAGAGTTGCACAATGTAAAGTTACATGCAAACTTTACGACTTTATCACTGGCCACGTTGAACATTGAGAATAGCCCGCTCTTGCTGACCAGGCCAGTGGTGTTAAAGCCAGCGTATTTTGGTAAAACTATTCCATCTCCGCAGCTGTATAATACATTCATGTAGTATTTAAGATTACAATTGATATGTCTACTGTATATTGGTGAGGTTGCACCTTATTAAGCTGCAACTAATAAAGCCTAATATGCATGGTGTGCATTATTTAGTCAACAGATTAAATGTACGGAGTAATAATATATTGTTCAAGCTTAAATCGATTGCATTATTTAACTTTGAAACGTTTACGAATTCAGAGTAGCCAATGCTGTTCACACTATGTCATTTTATTTTATTTTGAGAATAAAATATATATATATATATATATTGCAAGTCTGCGATTACACACCGAGCAATGTACAATAGACTTCATAATCTAGGCATGTCGTCGAAACGAACATCAATCACGTATTAAGAAGTCTTAATGGTCTTTGCTTCGAGGATACATGTAGATATCCATCCTCGCACCATAGAGGTACTTATTACTTTCTGACTTCATAGTACCCCTGGCACACATCTAAGGGGAATACCTGCGCAAAAAGCCAATCATTATCCCGACGATTTTGTTGTAAAAGTACTAGTATATCCAATTAAATAGCGTCCATCATTCCTGTAACTGAACTAATATTATGCGTTCATCTAGTCTACATTGGAATTGCGTCCCTTTGCTTATGTTATAATTTCTGTGATTGGTCACTGAAAATGGTTCTATTTTAGCCCTTTGGCTGTCTTCCCCTAGATGTGAGTCAGGGGTACTATGAAGTCAGAACGTAATATAAGTAACTCTGGGGTGCGAGGATGGCAGACAGCATGCATCTCATTGTTTCCGTTTTGTTTGACCACGCAGTGCGGTCAACGTACCTACCCGGCTCTAAGCAAAGGGTATCTGCTGCCGTCATTGATTCCAACGATATCACAGGACACGGGCTTCACACCTACTTCCTGGCCTGCTCCTGCCGTATCAGACACGACAGTTAAAGGCATACTATCACAGATGGTTGGCCAACATAATGGACAAACGGTTTTCTATCTGAGACTACTTGTTTGGTTTGTCCACCCAAAACTTGTTATTTGCTGGTATACTTATTCCTCAACACCCGATAGTTATTAAACAATTCAGATTGTATATGAATAAAAGGAACGTAGCTCTAATCATCACAAATGAATATAGTTTGCAGTTATTACTCAACATATAGTGCTACGCGCTCATTACAATTTGTGATGCTATGCCTTTAACAGAACGAAATCGCTCAGAGAATGAACCCTTTCACGACTCCATGTGATCAGTATGATCAAAACATGCATTTAGTGAATGCACGTACGATTGCTAACCATATAGGACGGTGCCTATTGTTAGGGATGCTATAATGCATGTCTGATTTTATAATAATGCATCTAGGTCAACCATTCAAGGCAACCTTTGTAACAATATTCATCGCATGTTCAAGTAATAGTCAATAAAGGACGGTTTTGTATTACAATTTACGCTGGCGCATTACAATATGGGTAGACTATTACAGTTGAGCTACACAAGACCTCAGCTTCAGCTCAATACAGTTAAGAAATAAGTATACAACACTTCCGATGTTAATCCCTTAAGCCAAATACAAAAATCAGTTATTTGAACTTCTTTCGCAAGACTATAATATAAGAAAGACTGCATCTGAGCTATATTGGGGAGTACATATTCAATCCTAAAGATGGTTCTGCATCATTACTGGTTGCTGCATCGTAGACCCAGATAAAGGGTACCCGTAAGGATAACATGGGCATGTGAATGACAACTTATATAGTGTAATTATTTTTGTAATGTTCTTTAAGAGTCGCTTTCACTAACATCACTGGGCAGGAGGAAACCCGCAACATCCGTAATGCTGAATGTTGTAGTAAACCTGCGAGCACCGGCTGGTACCGACAGACCAAGGATGATAACTGTAGTGCCACTCTACAGACAGTGCATCCTATCTCTATCGCTTCAGAAATGTAACTTCTGCGAACATGTATGCCGAGCGCCCCGGGGCTGGATTTGAACTCGATACCTCTGGCTCCGAAGTCCAGCGTTCTACCACTGCGCTACATCCCGCCCCTTGAATTGTATGTTCATTAAGGGAGTTGAGCATGAAACAAATGACAACTGGAGTAGTAACGTAGAGCTTTGAGCACGCTAAACACCGTACAGCATGGGTTTGGCGCAATATAAATGTAGACATATCATTACTAGTATCCATGCACACTCTTCGTTTATTCATCAATATACTTGCCATCAGACTCGGCCACAAGCTCAACGAACTTCTTTATGTGGAGCTCGTTAGTACTGGACACTGGATCACCTGCCACGTCCACGACGGTGAGGTTAACCTGCGTGACGGTCTCTGGCCCAACGTTACTCTGCACCTCCATCGGCGCCAGGTAGCTAGAAAAACACGTGCATGACATGGTAACAAACCAGGGTTGTTACCATCCTCGACACACGCGTCATTATGCCTATTTAAAGGCATACAGTCACGGTTGGTTGACCTAGCTTCTGGTCAAACGAATTTCTGTCCGAGACTATTTACTGGTACGTTTGTTTAGTACACCCAAGAGTTGTTATTTACTGATGTGCTTATTTCCCAACACTTGGTAGACATAATAAATTTCATATTTTATATGAATTAGTCGACGGACTGTTAAGTATCTTGTCTTTGGTGCATCAACTGATCTTATAGGAAAGTGATTATCTCCCTTTGCATTAATATATTATAGCAAACTACATTCAGGATGCAGACTTCTACATTCGACTCGATCTATCGCGAGGTTTTATTAAATAGTGGAATGTTTGCGGTCTACCATAAAGTGGTGGAAAGGTTTTTAGAAGAACAAACATGATTTTATGTATGGCGAGTGAATGTACTTTGCAGTTATTCCTAAGAACTAGTCTAAAACAACCATTCATCTCTGAGTGTATGCCTTAAATGCATTAATTATGACGGATACCAAGTAGGCATATTGGCCCTGTTTCGAAGATGGTATTGTACTCGTGTGGTTTGAACACATTCAGTTGGAAACAATATTCAACTATTCATAAAAAAGAATAGAAGACCCATAGCCTCTGCAGACCACGTAATCTAACTCTGCTTGCTGGATACGATCATAGTTCAGAGTTCTATCGTTCCCTGTGGGAGATGAAGAAGGCCGCTATATTGTATTTATCGCTACTGTGTACAAGGTATGGACACGTGCAAACGTCACCTGTCGGTCAGCTGGTGTCCAGCGGAGCTCTTGTGTCCGTGTTCACCAAAAGAGCACGTGACTGTGGACTGGTCAAGGTACTGTCTCACGCCACCGGTCAGCCCGCCAATGACAGCCTTCACGTGCAGGAAGTACATGTGCGTGCGCGCGCGCTTCTGTAACAGTGAATACATGTATGGTATTGTAGACTGTGTAAACTACCCAGGACATTATCATTAGCTGACGATGCATGAATATGATGATGATGGTGACGACGCATGATGGTGATTATGATGCCGACGATGATAACGATGACGACTATGATACTGATGACATTAATACAATATAACAGATTATGCATTGGTAAAGCTTTAATAATAATGCTAGTACAGATGCTAGCAATAATGGTAATAATAATAATGGTGATTATAACTTTGCTGATGGCAGTAATAATTACGATAATAATAGTCTATAATGTAGTATGTAGTATGTATTTAATGCGCCAGCTCCACTTTCTAAACGCTGGTCTGGGTAAACATGTAATTCGTGTTCAACTTTTGCAAAATACTGGCTGAAAATTTAGAACATGTTCAATATTGCTGGCGATGCTTTGCAACAGTTTTGCTACTGTTTTACTACTATTTGGCGAATTGGCGAATTTCAGTCGCATAGCATGCGCAAGTGAAAATTGTCTTCGTGAGAAACCAACTTATTTAGTGTCAAAAGAAAAGCATGCGAACAATCCTTCGCTATGACATGTATCAAAGGGGTAGCGAACACCCCCACCCCCTCTTTCTAATTATGACAAACCGTCTTCATGCCCTACAATACGTTGTATACGTCATAAAAAAAAAATCAAAGTAACCATGACATGCGGTCAAATAAAGAGCAAACCTCACATAGAAGACGCAGACATCTGCTCCTGTGTCGCTGTAGTGGGCCTCTAGTTGGAAATGCACGCTGCTTTGGTCGGTCTTCTCAATCTCGAATTGACCGTTGGCGCAAACAGCGAAAGGCTGCACGGGCAAATCGGTGATGATGTTGATGGTGGCGACATCGTTGCTGGTCTGTCCGCACTGCACAGACGCTACAACATCAACATGAGATGCATTAGCATAATATTAGATGTATTCGCGTAACATCCGATACTTAAGACATGGTGACATCTGATACATAGACATGCCCTGTCCCATGTGTGCAAAGATTAGTTTCAAAATAGTGTATAATAGCTTATCAACGCCATTGATGGAAGTGTGCTTCGAAAGGAAATCAAGATATGGACTTGAAATTGTTGACTCCATATGCTACTGTTGATGCAATACATGTAATAATAATAATAATAATAATAATAATAATAATAATAATAATAGTATTATTATTATTATAAAAGTAATTACAGTTATAGTAATAATATTAATGTGCACACTTATATTGAACCAAATCCATGTCCAACAGCGTGCTCACAGCGCTACAATATTACCACGGCTAATGGATCAGTTTGCTCAAGTGCTCTTCCTACTCAACACCCTGGGAATCATACAGTATATTACGGGCGTCCTCCGACAGGGTGTAGCTGGATGGCACATGCAATTCAAAGTTTGGCAATACTACATGGTGGTACATAAAACGTGAACTCACTTTCCAATATGAAATCATCTCTGTTAGTAGACAAAACTCGAATCTGAAATGTAATGGGTTTGCATTGAGAATCATATTATATATTTCTGTAGCGTTAGCAATAATAGTAATTTGTCTGTATCATTGTATTATTAATTATAATTAATTATTATTATTATTATTATTATTAAAATAATAATTATTATTATTAATTATTATTATTTTCATGAGCCAATTCCATTGGCGATTATTTCTTGTTCAGTCAAACGACTATGACGTGTTTGTAACAATGATTTAGCATGGAATCATGCAATCAAGTGATATACTTCCTAGAGCAACAACCTCAATCGTTTATCTTGAATGCAATCTAAACTAATGTATTAATCAGCATGTATTAAGTATTCATTGAATAATTCAAGATGTAAAAAAAAAAAAAACCGTCATACTATGTTCTGATATTTACATACTGATGTACTATTACGTATGTTTACATATAAAATTATAAAAACATATAAGTAGTATCCACTGTAATTAAACTATGGTCAACGCTATCTTACCAGTAACTGACCAATCATCAGGATGCAGAGTCCTAAAGTGAAAAGAAATATGGTCAGCTTAGAAGATGAACACCAATGCCTCGCATAACTCAGATAATGAGAAGGAAATACGTCAAAAGTTATACATTTAGACCCGTATTAGGCTATGACATGCAACATACATTAAGTTCTAGAAGTGTAATAAATGTCGGATCAGATGTTTCATAACATGACATAAGCAGCAAAAACTGATTCATAGTTACCAGTCTTGCTAGCCGCCATCCTATGACAACACCACCACACAACGTCCATCGGCTGCAACCCACCAACTGATCTAACATTTGTGAATACACGGTCACGTGCAAACCTGTTGCACGTGTTACACTTTCTATGCATGCACTAGTATGTAAATATAAGTCTTGCTATAGACCGTCTAGAATCGTCCGTTTTCAATATGAGTGATGGTAATCCAGAATTTCAATACCCAACTGCTTAGTTTTTCGATGGACTTAAATCAGCAATGAAAACCTTATTTTAAAAGAATACTATTGCGGAGGGTTGACCTATATAACGGACAGACGATTTTCGGTCAAAGACTATTTACGTTTTATTTATACACCCAAAAGTTGTTATTTACTGATGTACCTATTCCCCAACACTCGATAGTTAACAAAACAAAATTCATATTTTAAATGAATTACGTTTACGGACCCATAATTATCTTGTCTTCGTAGCATCAGTTGGTTTGTGAAGGAATTATAAGAAATCGAGTCCTACCACATTGAATTCCAGGAAATCGTAGAGCAGTTATGCCCTTTTTTATGCATATTATGAGGAAACGAAAGTATGGGCCTACAGATTGAATACCGCTAGTAAAAAAAACCCCACTTGATTCACATTATCGTGGGGATGCAGTGGTATGTTATCTACCATAATGCGATGGAAAGGGTTTAGAAGTACAAACATGATTTTACGTATGTCAAATGAATGTATTTTGCACCTGTAGCTAAGAACTATTCCAAAACGACCATAAATATCTATGATAGTATGTCTTAACATACACGTTTTCTGTATCTGGCTTTGTCAAACTTAATCGAACCTATGTCTAAAACTACAGACTAAACCGATATAGAAAACTTAGTCAAAACATGTCTCAAAGTTAGTGTTTTTCTGACTCAAGTGTATTTCATAAACCAAGCTGTTTATATGATACATCCCCTGTATAATGCCCTATGAAATAGATGATCGTGTTCAATATTATAAGATTCAAATTGAACGACTACATGCATACCAGTATAGGCCTACGTATTACAAGCGTACTGGCAATATCTAAGAAAAGTACACATTGTATTTGTAAATCCATCGCTCGGTTCGGCGACAGTTACCAATGGAAGAACATTCACAGTGTGAAAATATGCCATATATGTATTTTACATTGTTGTATATATGTTCACATATTTTTCATTGATATATATATATATATGTTACAGTGAATGTGTATAATCAGGGAATATGTATATTCCCTGAAAATTTCAGTGAATCTGTATATTATC
>JAULBP010036828.1:0-13411 GCA_032355345.1 Lepetodrilus pustulosus
TGTTCTTTCAGAATATGTAATAACCCCGATAGTGACCATTTTTCCCTATGCAAGTATGATCTTGCCCCTTTAATAGAGATGTGCGTGGAATTTCCGAACTGATCATGTGCAAGTATGTGCAACTGTCAACAATTGCCAAGCCACATGTATGGAACGAGCAACTATAACATTAACTGGAGTGGGTGCAATTGAACATGACTGCAAGGAGAAGTATCCATAAAAGTATTCCGATAGGACGTATATATTTCTATCATGTTTGTATTCATTTTTCATATCTAAAAAAAAACTTGCTAAATATACATTTGTATATTTGAATCAGTATCAAATAATTGTATAATAAATATAATTCATCAAATTTAATGAGCATCCATCTCAATATTCACTTGATAAAGGCTGCCACACAAAGTAAACGGACACAGTTTATTAATGCACTTGCTTCCAGAAAAATCTCACCACACACAATCAAAATTTGCTGGTTATTTAGTTAAATATCAAATGCTTTCTGAAGCCAAACAGAAGGTTGTATTATATGATCACACATGAACATTGAAGACAAGATACTTTCCTTTGCCGCAGATGAGTTGTCATTCGTGTGCAGATTTATCAAACACGAGACATTTTACTTTTGGTCATGAATGACAAAATACTTAGTAAAGGTTCATCACACATGGAAGGAGTTTGGAATTTGTGAGTTTACTAACGGTAATTTACTCTTGTGTGCAGCAGCCTCAAAGTAACTCCTTAAAGTGTTGCTTAACTTGCATATTTCGCCTATCTGTCAGTGAAGTGATTTTAAGTGTATGACCACTAATTGTTTTTAATAATACCATAAATGCAACTCTTGGTCCATCTGAAGCTAGGGTGTTAACTGCTCGGTCGTGTTTGCAGATAGTACACCCTGATCCGTCGGGGTGGGTGAGGGGACAGGAGAGGAATGGGGTCAGACATCAGGGTACCGACCTGCGATGTTCGCCGAGAGCACAGACATACCATATTATGCTATGTACTTCCTGGAAAGCCAAGAGAATTTTCAACTTCGATGCTAAAATATTCCCCATTTATTACCTCCAAACTTGCTATCAAATAAATTCTCATACCTTCATACAAAATTATGCTAATCTAAGAAGTATACGTAGAAATAGTTGATGACAATCAAAAAGTTAATTTCTAGCAAGTCAAGTGCTTAAAACATTATTCATCCATTACTCCATACCAACTCGCATTCATTTCAATACAACTCGCATTCATTCAAAGTTCAAACAAATTTGTGCAAGATAAATAGAAGTTATCTAAACTGTCACATTTGGTCATTTACCAACACAGGGATAGCCGTAAACTAACAAGGATGGGGTAACCCAACATGAGAATGGCCTAATACAAGGATGGTCCAATGGTTCTACACAGGTATAATGATCAACACATGAATGCTAATGTGAACAGCCATCTCAATGTACAGGGTTCAAACCCACGATGTGTTGTCCCACGTGTCATAGTACCATGTAACCATTGGTGTCGTCCAATCAAGGAGCAGGATACAATTGAGGACTTCTAATAGCCGAGCTACAGGAAAGTGTTCACAAATAAGAACATTCCATAAAAGGAACGTAAATATCATACCATGTTTGCTTTTGAAATACTAAAGCCATGTCCAGCTTTTGAGTACACAGCCCAGACAAACATGTTCTCGTCTTGTGATCGTGCTTGCAAAGTTGAAATGAAATCTAAAGAAAAGTTGAATAAAATGTGAACGAAAAATAACCTGTTAATGCAAGATTACAAACAGACTGTAGGAAGGATATCTAAAGAGTAGTACGAGTCAACAAGCGTTAAATACAATCTACCTGTGCACCGAACAGAAACATAGCTGCAAATTTTGTTGTTCATGATAGCTACTGAATGTCAACCAGGTCAGATAGACAGGCCTGAACCAAATCCCTGGTATCCTTGGAAACGATTGTCCTTGCTAAGACTTCAAAGTAATACAAATACCATGACTGTGGCAAAATGTTGCATGATTCTCAAAGCTGATCATAAGGTCCAGTTTAGCTAACAGAATAGCAACATGAAAAGTACAAACATACAAATGTATTTAAATACAAATCTTCTCCAACTGGAAAGCGTTTCCAGATGCCACAGTAAATATCAGAATAGTAGACGACAGCGAACAAATATACTTGGTGGTTATAACATAACTTATCACATACTACATGCATGGCCACTAATCAGAAGAAGACTACAATGTATCGGGCAAGGTGACATACACTTCTATATCAACAAGGCAGAAACAAACAAATAGAATCTTTACGTACAAATACTATATACAATTTCCAGATACAACCAACAACTTGCTTCACACTCTGGGACATCTGTACAAGAACTAATCCGACTTAACTTCACATAACAAAGACAATTATTAATAGGAACAAGCCTCCACAGGCTAAATTAAAATATATATTCATGAACATGCAACATTTGTGAGACAATAACCATACACTGAATATATAATGATGTAAGTAAAGACATGAAATACCTGTACAGTGTCGTCTTCAAGTAAACCAAGACAGGAAAAGAAAGACACGCAAGTACTTGCAATGTTAACGTAGTACTGATGAGATACTGAATGAGTACTATGATCAAACATGACAAAATTAATGATAATCATTGAACCCTATACGAGGCTTCCAACACGGGTTAACACTCATGCAAACATTGCACGTGTCAAATCTCCCCATTTCCGGTTAATTCTTAAATTGAAGAGACTAGTAAAAAGTGCAAGTCAAATGGAAATTGCTACGTGATATGTCCCAGGTCATAATATGAATGTAAGACTAATAATTGGGCTTCTCCAATGATATGGGTTTAAAGCTAATCTGTTAGTTAGCGATCTTCTTCAATGTCAAATCGTATCAGATAGTATATAAAAACAGGAACTTAATGTTGTTATACTATGAAATAACTGTATTTTCCACATATATTCTACAGGAAATTACTACAACTTGGTTTTTCATGGAATAGAAATACGCATCATTAAAATGGCTAAACTATGTTCAGTAATACTTTGACATGACAAAGTCAAGACGTACATTATGTAATACAGCTACACAACAATGATTATCCAGTCCACTGTGGACAGTGTTACCAGCCATTATGAAAATATTTCAGTATTTTTCAAAATAATTCATCAACAGTAATCTACTGTAACAATAATCATCACATTGTCTAGAAGTAGAAATCGATCTCTGAGGATTACATCATTTCAAAAGTCCTTTACACAAAAGGAAAAAACATAAAGAAGAAATTCCTCCACAAAGTCCTCCGTTGGATGTAGAGACCGGCCACAAGCCATTGTCCACATGCTGTCGTTACCAGGATCATTATGTCTGCGATTGCCGTCATTATGAAGAGTTGTCATCCTCGTCATTCAGAAGGTAGGAATATTTATTCGTGTCCGACCAATCCTAGGGGGAAGAGAGAAAAAAAAAGCATCATCAAATGATTAAAATAAAACAAGTTGAGAATGCAATTAGCTACATTCGAAAAGAAAGAATTTGTATTTTTCTAGATTCTTTCACTAATATTATGGCTTGTCAGTTTATGGCAGGAGGAAACCCACAACATCTGTAGTGGTGAATGTTGCAGTAAACCTACAAGCACCAGCTGGTACTGACAGACCAAGGATGATAACTGCCTCGACACAGTGCATCATATCATGATCGCGTCAGAAATGGAACTTCTGCTGTGTATCGGACCGTGTTATATCGAGGGGCCACTGTAATACAGCATGCCAGGTTTCACAAAGTGATTTGTAAATTAAAGCTGGTCAGTTCACAAGCCAGTTATTCAATGAATACAATGAACCGTTACCATAAGAAAACTGTCATACCCTTTTCACCTTCTCTTCAAACTTAGGCATCTCCTCTATGGACTTTGGGACGTGTTTTTCTCTAACTCTAGAAACATAAATGGATTTTGACATTCAGAATATTCATATATATATATATATAGTCTGCAACAAGAGACAGGGAAGGCTGGGACATAGATACTTGCCTTGAATAAACTCGTTACAAGTTGACCATGTTATCTGAAGACAACAGATACAACTGTGACCAATGATGGCCCATTTTAGTCAGGGTGAGTCAATGAAGAAAAAGCTCACAATAGTTTTTCTATTGAAAGAGTTGAGCAATGTAATCCAGTGAGTGAGAGCTTATGGAGTTTAGCGTCACTGCGGGAATCTTTCACCCATTTACGACGAACCTGAGAAATACACATATCAAATATTGTTTCTGTAGTTTTACACGTATCAGTACATCATATGCAATAACTAATAATCCCACCCGTTTATTGTGATAGTTAGTGGAGAGAAAGTTAATGACAGCTATTTGAGGAGAATAGAGTAAAACCGTAAATGCTTGTATAATCACACCTGCAATGTGATATTTCTGTAAAAAGACAATGCAGGAATTAAATTTTTACACCTTTCACAAAATCTAGATATTTTGAATCCATCAGATTTTCAAAATGTGCAAAGCCATTTCAGATTATTTAATGTGTTTTATTTTTTTCAGATCTCAAGATTCATTGGCAGGTTGCAGTTACTCAGGCATTGACGGTAGGTCGAAGTTCACACATCTATCTAAGTGACTGACTTTTTATCAGAGCCACGCCCCCTGTCACCACCTCTGCCTGAGGGAGTACCTCGGCCACGCCCCCTGTCCCGAGCGCCAGGTCCTGTCAAGAGAATGGCAGTATTCCGAGACATAGGTCTAGCTTAGCACACCTACTGCATCAGAATAAGCCTCTCTATCATACATAGTACCTACAGCTCCAGGATAAGCCTTTCTATCATACATAGTACCTACTATACCAGGATAAGCCTTTCTATCATACATAGTACCTACTATACCAGGATAAGCCTCTATCATACATAGTACCTACTATACCAGGATAAGCCTCTCTATCATACATAGTACCTACTATACCAAGATAAGCCTTTCTATCATACTTAGCACACCTACTTCACCAGGATAAGCCTCTCTATCATACTTAGTCCCCACAGCCCAAGGATAAGCCTCTCTATCATACATAGTACCTACTGCACCAGGATAAGCCTCTCTATCATAGTCCCCACAGCCCAAGGATAAGCCTCTCTATCATACATAGTACCTACTGCACCAAGATAAGCCTCTCTATCATTCTGAGAACTCAGTACCCACGTCCAACTTCACTCCCTTCATCACACAGCTCTATTACATTACAACAATACATGCTGAGCATACACAAAATTTGTAGTGGTTAGCCTACAGAGTTGTACATGCAGTGGAAATTATCTCCCTTTAGTGTTATCTCCCTTGGGAGACGACATTCTTGTGCAAAAGATTTAACTGAAATTAAACTGTTTATGTCTACCATTATCCAAATACAAAATAATAAGACATCCCACTTAAGTATTCTCTCAAATAATTCTGCTATTGACCAATCAGAAAGCTTCTTACTAAGACTTGTTGTAAGTTTACTGGTATGGGTCAATTACAGCATTATCGGCCAATCAGTCGACGGATAATGACTGGATAGAATGTTACTATTCTCCCATATCTGGCCTTGTGGGATAGATCTAGCCCACAGACATGCCCATGTGGGATACCCCTGTCCCTCATTAGCTACTGTCTCACATGGGAGCAACAGCTCTATTTTCTGTACAACTCTTAGATAACTCAAAAATGCTTACATGTGGGATTGAAAAAATACACTGTCAGTGGTGGAAATCTCGACCAGAAATGCGTCAAAGTCCTGTTTCTCGTCGCAATTTAAACCCCCTTGGGCATACTTTTCTATCCTACTTGACTGCCTATGATGGGTTCTTCTAATAACTAATGCACTGTTCGTCAGATTATTGTCTAATCCAGCAGGGCAGGAGATAATGGACATATCTGTCAGCCTCCTATTGTGACACTGAGAGCTAACCACCACAGTAGCTGAAAATGTTTTCAAATTGAATGTCCTCGACCAAGCTGTCAACTTTTACAAGACTACTGCCTGCAATTGTGATGGACATTTATCAACTTGTTTCCAAGACTTTCTCCAGAACCTTTTAGTCAGGGTATAACATCAGACAAAGGACCTCTCATTACCATGGTGATGGAGGTAACCATGGCAGCAGAATGAATCAAATACACAATAACACAAGCGAAATACCACAACCATGAATTAAGATAAGTAGCGATTGCACTATATAAACTTTGTTGTTTCAACACCAACATGCATTTCTATTCCCAGTATATTTTTAGATCCAACTGCAAGTGCAAGTGACAAATGAAAACTGCAAAATGTGATCAGGTTCTGCTAGTCCTGTGTCTAGTCTTGATACCTGTGTATATTTCCACAATCTTACAGACAGAGATCAATCAGCAACATGAAGAAATATACAGCCAATAATGAAATGCTACGACACAATTATTTAGAGATGTTTGCAAACAGATGTGATGGGTGAAGTGCAATGCAGGATCACCTGGATATCATTTCACTAAATTCCCTGATCTCCTACGAGACCATAGCACCCTCGTAGCGACCTCTTATACATGGAGAGCGTGCACTTACGAGTGTGATATGTCTCAGACTGGACAAGAGAGCTTTGTGAAACGATACCCTTCATGTGTAATTGGCAACATTAACACCATTCTGGTGTGTAGTGTGCAACATTCACACCATGTACATGTGAAGTGGGCAGCATTCACACCATGCACATATGTAGTGTGCAACATTCATACAATTCACGTGTGTAGTAATGACAGCCATACTTAGGAACTCACAAAAGAAATACATGTATAAATAATAATCCTAAATAATGTATACTATTTTACTTTTCAATTTGGACAACATATTTAATATTCCTTTCTTAATTATACCACATACCTAAATTTGCAGTACATCCCCAAATAGACAATGTATACTGTTCCAACGTTATGTTACATTCTGATTGAGACAATGTGTGCTATACCTCTCTCATCAGATGAGTGGTCTTGACGTTTATTCCAGGCTGCGTCACGATGTCCACCCTCCGTCTTGGCGTCTGGTTTTCCCTTGCTCCAGGCAGTGGATGGAGGGGAAGTTGTCTGTAAGCAAATATCGTCATCAGTGTGCTTTGATGGTTTGAATTGGGGTTTAGAGAACTTCCGAAAAAAAATTCACTCATGTCACAGCGTATCGGTCTACGGCAAGAGGATGCCTGCAACTACTGTAGAGCTGGATGTTGCAGCATACCTACCAAAGCCAGACAGCTCGACGAACGAAGACTAGGGCTGTTCATTTTGCTATTGGCTGACTTGAACCCGTTGACCCGAAAAACGTGTTCGATTTGACCATGATTTCACGTTCTGAGCCGCTGGCACGCGCCCGCTTACTTTCTAGATACTGGTAAGTAACTGGCTGTGATGTTTTGATTGATTAATTGAATTATTGCTTTACGTAGCTTATATTCCATATATATATATGGGCAAATGGAGAGCATTTGTCAGGTCACCAGGGCTGTCGAGTTGGGTCAGCCGGTAGCAAAAACAAACAGCCCCAATGGTAAATGCACTGCGACAGTATGTACAACACATCCTATCACGTTTGCGCTGGAACTTTAACTTCCGTTAAGACTAATGATGAATAACCAGTTCATGTTCGAACTCGAGACTTGTTGGCTTTGATTCAACCATCTAACACTGTCCTACCATCTCCCAAGTCAGCATTGTTCATGTACTATATAAACGTGATATAAAACTCAAAAGAATGCCAGAGCTGCAAGTACTTATAGTACTTCCCAATGCAAACTTTGCTCCGGTTTGACAACATTAACTGCAAAACATTTGAACGATATCATACACGTTATCATTAATGATATTCCTTAGATTATTTTGACCGATTGAACTGGTGCTTTACGTCTCAGCAGGAATCTTTTACCCACACACATGACACCAATATTCCTTAGATAGCGGAGGACAACACTACAGATGGTAAACTGCCGCCACTCACGTCCGAGGTTGGAGACCGTGGTTCAGAGGACTGAGAGCCAGGAGATGAGTGACTGCCCGGGCGCTTGGACCACGCGTTCTCTCGGGGTGGCGGGGCATCCACCAGTTTGGAAGCGGAGTCGTCTCCCTTTGGTGAAGTGGCTGGCTTGGCGTCCTCCTTATCGTCTGCGAACACGTCTGAATGGTTGGATAGTTCGCTGTCACGGCGCGACCGCTGAGTGGTTATTGGAGGGGGACCTTCAGTAAAACAGAGCATCGTCCTTTATGAAATACATGCATGAAAGAAATGCAAAAGATTACAGCATTAATAGCATTCAAGCATGTCAGATTGGTTACATTGTAAAATGAAAATAAAAATTGAATATTTATCGAAAATAATCCCGTTTCACAGACCGATCTTAGCTCTACGAGCTCTAACTATGTTCATGTATAAGAGTTACAACTCTCATAGCACTACGATCCATTCTATGGAATTATACACAGGACTCTACATTAGTTCTAGATCCATTCCATGTTTCACACGATAAACCTGAAAGTCGATCACATTTATTCATATTGTTTTTCATTGAATTGGGCTTTAAGTCGTGCATTCAAGATATTTTGTTCTCATATATCACAGCCTTTCAGTTTACAGAAGAAGAACTGCAACACCTGCATGATTAAATGTTGCAGTAAACCTGCCAGCACTAGTTGGTACTGATGAACCGATCATTCTGTAATTTAAATGCATAAAAATTCCTTGCCAAGATGCATATCTTATGAATGATGGTCAATGGCAAAATTGAACAAAATAAGTCATCATATCACATCTTAATTGACAATAATAATTGAAATAATTATATAAAAGTGAAAGTATAATAATAGTTAAGTGAAATATCAAAGTTAACATGATATAGAAAAGAACAGAATGGATATGACAGTCTGTGAATCGAGATGGATATTCCAAGAGCCAATACAGCAATACATTCCTATCCTGACTAAAGTTCTACATACTATGGTAGTCTGTTTACCATCTGGCTATGTTAATGGCATGATACATCTAGATAATTCACATGCTTATTTATCATGTCTATAGAATCGTATCTGGAATAGCTTTGGATAAAATAAAATTTAAATGAAATTCATTCACAATGATTTTAGCATGTTGGTTGTGGATGGCTTACCAAAATAGAACACTGTAAATCATAAAATTTTAACGAGCATTAAACTTTCACGAATTTAACGAGTTGCTCTCAGACGTTAAAATTTAATTCGCTAATATTTTGGAAGAGTATTCCTTAGATGTACCTATGTAGGCCTTGTAATGTGCCTTCACTCTTGTTGCAAGTTCAATATCGTATTAATGCTAAAAAGTGTTTTTTTTAAATAAACTAACGAAGATCTAAACGAGTTACCGACAATGGCAACTGCAAGTTTACTAGCCTAACTAAACAATGAACTGCTCTCGGGCTTCGATCAATGTGATCTCGCGCTTTGTGGCAATCTACTCGTGAGCCACGAGTACACCCTACCTGGCTATGTCTGTAGAAACAAACTAATTGGATTACCGATATCCTGTTCTATTTATCAAACAAAATATAATTATATGTCTAAATGTGATGTTTACAGTTACGTAGGCCTATCTATGCATTATAATGGACTGGTCTAGTGAGCTTAGAACTTCCTGTTTTCGTGTCGAAAAGAGTTACGGTTTGTGAGTATTTCCTGTATACACGTGCAAATATTGAAATGATTTACGTTTTGTGTGTATTTCCTACTAATAGTGATCGTTATCAACAGTGTTTACACATTGGCAAATAAACTTACTAATATATATAAAAAAATATTTTCGAAATATTGACGAGCTCGTCAATTTTATGTTGCTAATACGTCGATAATCTGCCAGTCGTAAAAGTTTAGTGACACTAACATTTCATGATTTACAGTAATAGCCAAAGTTATTGTTATGCTCGTGCATATTGTAGGAATGTTGAGAGCATCAAAGAAAGGCAGTAATAAATATGTCGATTATTTCATGGTTTATGAATTATTTGAAGTGTGTTAGTGGGTTCTATTCTATAAAGTACATGTTGTGACCGTGACAAAAGGCATCTTCATTATCCATCACAGGTATCGTCAAAGCATTTAAACCCTGTATATTCAATAATCAAAATACAATACCACTTTTCAACATGATAAAGGAAGTAATAAACAATAACATATTTAGACTAGCCTGTTGGCTGTGTAATAATTGAGCACCAAGTTCCATGATAACCCATTATCATAAAAACAATTCAATTAAACAAATTACATGCAGGTTCTGAGCAATAAAAACCATGAAATTCAACCAATCCTCCAACATACATAACTTGAAAATTTGTGGAATCCGTCTTCCCAGCATGCTCCATGCGTAAACAATTCGCCAACCAACAATTCGCGTTGTCATGCGGTATACAAATTTGCCGAAGTATTGAAGGGCGTTAGTAAGATGTTAGTGTAACCTAGGTAACCGTGTTAGACGTGGTTAGACGTGATACATAGGGTGGGGCATGGCTTCCTTGGGGTGAGGGACATCGCAGGCTTGCTATAGATTGTTCCAGGTCACCAATGCACACTGGTAGTAGAAAGACCACGCCGGAATGAAGCTATGGAAACAGCGGGGAAATCAATAAACTGGGTATGTGTAACTGTACATGTAGACAACCAGTACATCCAGGTAATGCTCTAGTGCATGTGATGTAACACAGGAACTTCTTCTGTCATAAATGATGCACAATCTGCAGATTTCTTGGGTCATGGTTATTGTTGGAGAGAATTGCAAATGTTGATATTTTGAATAAATCATATGGTCACGAGACACTTTTAACTGTGAGCACCTTCGGATGGATATTAGGAACTATATAAGTACATTATTTATTACTATTATTATTATGGTGTGGCATATGGATTAGAAACAGATGACTTAAAACTCACACTGATTCGCCCATGGTTAAAGCATTACTGGAAAAAAATGTTAGACTTGTTTTTCCATACGTGACCCCTTCCCCCAAATGATGCATCTTACCATATCAATATTTGAAGATGTACAAACATCACCCAGTATAATGAATGAAGTAATGAAAAGATGAGTAATGATTTTCCTTGACACCCTAAACTAGAAATGGGCGGACTGAACAAACTGATGGGCAGACTGAACAGACTGATGGGCGGACTGACAGTGGGGCAGATGACGTGTCTCTCTATATTGCAGGTGACTGGAACAAGCTATACCTGGTCTGGCTCCTTTCCCAGAGCTGCTACTAAGATGTCTCTCGCGCTTACTACCTCCATCAGATCGGTCGCTGTCCCTGCGCGCTCGACTCCCAGTGGATCTGAAGACAGACAAGCCATTGCAGGTCACAGTGACACACTCCAGCACTCAGTGAAACGTATCATCAGGCAAACCAGTATTACTATTCACTGGATCCATGGAAGGAAACATTGCTTTATGGAAAGGAAACAGACAGAATCAGATGGTAAATGCACACAAGTCATGATATTAGTGAAAGATTCTAGAAAGCGACTCTAAAACCCATTACAAACCGAACTATTTAAATAAAATAAAAATGAAGACAATAATAAAGGGTTTCATTCGCCATAGGCCCAATGTTACTGTTTCAAAAATCTGATATTTACAGGGGGGCCCACAGATACCTTTAACATTGCAGGTTCTCAAATAACCCCATGACACCCCCTTACAATTCGAACACTGTACCTAAGATTACAAATTTCCGAACAATTATGTAAAATGACCACTCACACTTCTCGTCTGTTGTCGTACATTCTGTTTTCTTTCTCTTCATCTAGCCTGTGTGAGATTAGCTGCTGTTCTCGCTGTAACCGCGCTTCAATCTCGCGTTCCCGAACCGATGTGTCCACCGGTTTGGCCGCACCAAATATAGAGGATTTCCGTTCTTCGGCAGTGCCATCAGAGGATGGTTGCGCAGCTTTCGTCCTCGGCTTTAGTTGTAGACGGGGCCTTTCCTTGGCAGGTTCTGCATAAACAACTTCCTTTGATTCTATATCATTTTGATTGATATGACCTTATACATAATGCTGGCAAACAGTAGCAAGCTTTTAGATTCCCTACCAGTTTATGATGCATCAATATAAGGTGACACAAGCATGCCTGAAAATATTTCTATCCAGCTTTAGGTAATTTTCTTATGAAAAGAAATAACTAGAAATGGGAGTTTTTTGCAGTCTTCCAAGAATCTCTACTTTCATCCTGTATGCAATGAACCTAACTTACAAAGATTGTAAGCATACAAGTCAAAATAAAAAAATTAAACAATGTAACAGAACGTTATTTTGCTACAACAATCACCAAGTCTCACCTTGACTAGTCTCGTGGCTGCCTTGATGTTCACTCCTACAAGAAATAAACAGAGCATTGTGAAGATGTTCATATCCAATTAAATATGTTCATACAAAAAATAGCAGAACATCTAGAACTGCTACCATGTATTGCGAGATTAAATGGATGAGAATTGGATCAAATATAACACTTGTGTACCTGTCTGGAAAACCACCTCGGTCGTCACTCCGGTAACCACCGCCAAATCCACTTCTACCGCCATCACGATCAGAGAATCCACGGCTCCTGTCCCCATCTCTGTCACCGTAGCGTCCCCCACCATCCCTATCTCCATAGCGACCGCCGCCACGATCACCAAATCGTCCCCCACCATCTCTGTCGCCGAATCGGCTCCCACCATCTCTGTCACCGAATCGGCTGCCACCATCTCTGTCGCCAAATCGTCCCCCGCCATCTCTATCACCGAATCGGCTCCCACTATCTCTATCACCGAATCGGCTCCCACTATCACCGAATCGGCTCCCACTATCTCTATCACCGAATCGGCTCCCACTATCTCTATCACCGAATCGGCTCCCACTATCTCTGTCGCCAAATCGTCCCCCACCATCCCTGTCTCCAAAGCTACTACCAAATCTGCTACCACCGTCTCTGCTACCAAATCCTCTGCTACCGCCATCTCTATCTCCACCGCGATCAAATGCACCTGAAATAAATTACCAGAATTGTCAAGACGGGTTTGCACACCTCAATAACCCTAGATAAAACCTGATCATTGCTTTTTAGAATGTGTCCTATTGCTTTTAGCTTGAAGAGGGTTAAATATGGTCTACATTCAGCCCGTTACTATGGTTACTTTTTTGTGTGTTAAATCGTGGTTTAGATACGCATACAAGATATGGGAACTGGCAAATACAGACAGAACAACGGTTTTTTTTCTGTAATTGGGTTTAGAGTCGCTTTCAAGAATCTTTCACTAACACTACGACTTGTCAGTTTAGGGCAGGAGGAAACCTGTAACATCTGTAGCGCTGAATGTTGCAGTAAACCTGTGAGTACC
>JAULBP010036939.1:0-13410 GCA_032355345.1 Lepetodrilus pustulosus
ATAGTGGTCGGGTGCCAGACAGAAGTGTAGTTGTCATGGAAATGTTGTCATGTAGTGTAGTCATGTTGGACAGATGCATAATTTTCATGTTGGACAGACGCGTAGTTTTCATGTTGGACAGATATGTAGTTTTCATGTTGGACAGACGCATATTTTTCATGTTGGACGGCTGTGTAGTTTTCATGTTGGACAGACGCATAGTTTTCATGTTGGACAGATGCATAGTTTTCATGTTGGACAGATGTGTAGTTTTCATGTTGGACAAACGCATATTTTTCATGTTGGACGGCTGTGTAGTTTTCATGTTGGGACAGCTGTGTAGTTTTCATGTTGGACAGACGCATAGTTTTCATGTTGGACAGATGCATAGTTTTCATGTTGGACAGACTCATAGTTTTCATGTTGGACAGACGTGTAGTTTTCATGTTGGACAGATGTGTAGTTTTCATGTTGGACAGACGCGTAGTTGGTAGTTTCCATGTTGGACAGATGCGTAGTCATGCTGAACAGGACAGATAGAGGTGTTATTGTCATGCTAGACACAGTTGGAGCTGTCATGTACTGGATCTATGCATACTACTCTAAATCATAAAATGTTAGCGTCATTAAACTTTACCGTCTGGTGGATTATCTACCTATTAACGTCATAAAATATTAACGAGCTCATCCATATGCCTACCTCTACCGAATACTCTTAAAAAAATATTAGCAAATTAAATATTAACGTCAAAGAGCAACTCGTTAAATTCATTAAAGTTTTATACTCGTTAACATTTTATGATTTACTGTATTTCTATTTCCCAAATTGGCCCGTTAAAGGAATATGTTTCAAAGATTTCTCCAAACACGTGCACCGAATGAAATTCATCTAATCCAATAACTTTCAGACTAGTAGGTTTGAATATCCTCGTTTTTCTTCTGTTAGGTGAGTGGGTTTGGTGGGGGAGGATGTGATGGGTAGATGAGAGGGGTGGGTACTTAATCGGCTAGTCTATGTGAAACCGTAAGGATGCTGTATGTTCACCAGTGTCTAGCATCCATGACCTGGCTCAGTTCGCCAGATAAAGCAGTTCACTAGCTCAGTAAGCCAATAGCAAGTGTGCCCAAATAGCTGTAAAGCTCACCATTAAAGATCCAATCTGCAAGAACTTAGCTAGAAATTGCGGCCATAAATTAAAGCACCTTCCATAACCTATAAACCGCTCGTGATGGTTCTGTGTGCAAGCGTGGATGCAGCTTTTTTGTTCCTCCCTTTAACTGCGACACCCCCCCACCCCCACCCCCATTTATATTTCCTCGCGACTTATGAAGATCCTATCGCTTGTTTTGAATGTCGAGGAGAATTTTCATCTCTGAAAGAGCCATAAATATGAGTCAGACTGTTACGAAAGACGATCTGAATTGTGAAGGATCCCCTGCCTAGAGTTTTACGAGGAAATTATCTGGTGTAGTGTTATGGATCTCCAATGCCCAGCGTGATATTAGTCACCGGTATTATCTCCCCTTGTTAATATTCATCCTTTATTTAAAGTTATTGTTTAAAGTGGTGCCGATTTTCATCTAGACACGAAACTGTGTGACACAAAAATTACTTTTGAGATCTCAAATAAATTCCGGAAATGTTTTAGACTAGATCTATTACTTTTAATATTTAAAAAAAAAGGTTCTTAAATATTTTGTTGTTCCGCATAATATGTTATGTTAATTTGATATATAAAAAAAATGCACTCAAATATTCTGGATTTAAGAGCTTAATTGGAAATGAGATTAATGTTATGAAATTCTATCCCATAAGCTTTCTGGATTAAATTTTTGTGATTAAGATCAATGTTTTGCAATTTCCGATATAGGTTGTTCTTTCCGTACTCCAGATGGTTGTGCGGTGGTGTGTGACACTCTGCCACGACATTTCCTCAAGAATCGTGTGTATAAACAGTCTTGTCAATCAAGATGCCAATCAACGATAGTAAGATACGTCAGTACACACACACATACAGGAAATTGATCACAGTCTATATCCTAGTCAGATGTACTCTCAACACTGCGTGGAGTAGACAATGATTGGCTCTGATCTGCAATATAGTATTATTCGCTCCATTGGCTGCTAGCATTTGCCTATGGTGGAAACCCAATTTCTCACGATTTGAAATTGACAATTTTGTTCTCGGAAACTTGTGTTTAAAGACAGTAGACAATGATTTACTCTGATCGTTAATGTGTTTTTGTTTGCTCCATTGACTTCCAACATTTGTTACATTCAATATTAATGTGGAATCTTAACTTTCCTGGTTTAAATTGACAGTGTTATTCTTGGTAACTTGTGTTTAAAGATATTTAGTAGACGATGATCCCGTCGCAAATGGGTGAAAGATTCTGGATTTCGCATTGTTTTGTTCAATGTTTCGCACAAATTTAAAACTAATTTCTCCTGATTTGAAATTGATAATTCTGTACTCGTAAACTTGCGGTTAAAGACATTTAGTAGGCAATCTATTAATTACAATAATCTTCAACACATCATTATTTGCTCCACTGGTTTCCAACTTTTGCAATGTTTTACACAAATCTGGAAACTAATTCCAAACGATTTGAAACTGATACTTTTTGTTCTTTAAAGCTCTGGTCTGTAGTTATTCAGAGAGTGCCGATTGTCAAATAAAAGTATGCAGTTTTAGAGATCTGTATCCAGTAAGGATCTAGTTCATGGAGTTTGACTCGGAGGTTATGAAATATTTTTTAGTACGAATTCACGCTCAGCTAAAATTTTGTCTGGGGTTTTGTGAACAAAACTTTGAGTTGAGCATGAAATTGTACCCACAGATTTTCCCCGTGACCTCATGGCTTGAACACCATGAACATGAAGGCAAACTTTGACATTCCTATGTTAAAGCTCTACAGTCATGTTCAACTACCTTTGAGAACAATGAGAACTAGACAGCTCAAGAGCAATACCATTGCCGGGCCGGGTCTAATGTTACAAGATGTTTGGATAAAATACTTTTGAACGACTTGTGTCCCCCCTTCTCAGTCTTGTGTGCATCTGGGGGTTGGGGGTGGGTGGAGGTATAGGGATGGGGAATTAATTGTAATGGTGGAGGGGGGTATTGCTTTAAGAGCCAGCCGAGTGTGATAATTTCACTTGAGTTACTGTAATGTTTAGTGGAGTATTTACATGACAGTGTTCACTTAGGGTTGTCCGACATGTTTGTGGGAGGTTGTGAAGTTGTCTGGCGTGATTGTCAGACTTGAATGTGATTGTAACAAGACCCTGGCGTCATTGTAAAAGACTCTCAAAGTTCATCTTAGGGTTGTTGGAAAGGTTGGGTGAAGTTGTGAAGTTGCCCGACATGATTGTTACTTGCGTACGATTGTCATTACTCGAGTTGGGTTGTAAGACTCTCAAAGTTTACCTAGAGATGTCAGAGATGCTAGTAGGAGGTTGTGATGAGATTGTCAGACTCGTGTGTGGTTGTTATCGACTCCACAGCGATGGATTGTCATAGATTTAAGAGAGTGGTTGGAAGAAACTCTCAGTTCACCTAGGGTTGTCAGACATGCTAGTAGGAGGTTGTGAAGTTGTCTGACATGGTTGTCAGACGTGCATGTGACTGTCATAGACTCCAGTGATTGTCACAAGATTGTCACAAGACTCCTGGGATACATGCTGTGAATTCCTAACAATGTTAATGGCCTTTGTATGTCAGCGTAATATGATATACGATATGCGAGGCAACATTGGCAGTAAAGATCTCAAAGAAGAAAGAAACATATTTGCATGTGTAGAAAACAAGCTCTTTTGTATGCGAAAAACTTAAACACATTATGGTCCACGTAAAAAAATGGGGTCAGTCAGCCTCTATCTTCCTCTATCATTTTCTTTGCATTTGTTTATTTTTTGTTCACGCTTTTTGATTTGTACATGATAAATGTATTTCTAGCAGTGTTGCCCCCCCCCCCCCCCCACCCAACCTGTGATAATTAACCCTTGTCAGCTAGTGGTAGATACTTAACCTTATTACAAATTGTCATGTTTAGAATATGTCCATAAATCCAATTGAGTTCTCTGCAGATCGTAATGGTGATGGTTCTTCACAGTTCACCTCAACAGATCATTTTGGCGATATTTTGCCTCAAGATAGCTCAAATGTTTCCATGTTGCAATTCAGACATACCACAATTCAAAGACTTTTCATTTTGACAGCATGTTTTATTTACTTTGATCCTCGAGACTTGTTTGTATACCCGAGATTTACGCGTGGACGATTAGACGGAAATCTGACTGAGAGAGAAAAATGCTTTTCGCTCTGTAATGAGTCGCACCATTAACTTATACTTTGATGATGAAAATGGAAGCCTGCTTTAATTTCTTCACGGAGATGAAAGCGCATGTCGGCGAGAACTTAGGCTTACTGTAATTGCAGCGTTAACATTCCATAAGGGGTTAAGTTGTAACTTTTCAGTACTGGCTGGTAAGATGGCTTGGCAGCAGCAGCGCCTATGTGTAACCCACGGCAACAAATCATTTACAACAGAGTAATCGGGGGAAACTGCGGAATGCAATTTACTTCTGGGGCACAATTTGCGGAATATCTGAACCATGTAGTATGATGTACGGGTAGACTTAGTAATGTGTTGGTTTTTTTTCGGTGCAACATTTAATTTGGTGAGTTTCGTCAATTACAACAACCGTCGCATGTGAGTGAGAGATATCTGCTGTGACGTCAGTGGACTAAATCAAGCAGTTAGTCGGGGAGGGCAGGTGGTAGAGTTTCGAACCGCATACATGAGGGTTCTGTATTGAAGCCTGGTTTGAACCTTAATGACAGCTTCTCTGCAATGGAGACTAGTTGCATGTCCTGCTGTTCTACTGTTGGTTGCTGCTGTTCCAATGTTGTTCTGTCGTTACAGCTGCTGTTCTGTAGATGTTCTACTGCTGTTCCAATGTTGTTCAGCTGTTATTCTTATGTTGTTCATATGCTGCTGTTCTGCTATTGTTCAACTGTTGTTTAACTTGTCCTATTGCCGTTAAGCTGTTGTTCCATTGCTGTTCTACTGTTGTTCAGCTGCTGTTCTAACATGGTTCTGCTATTGTTACAGCTGCTGTTCTGCTGTTGTTCTACTGCTGTTCCAATGTTGTTTAGCTGATATTCTTATGTTGTTCAGATGATGCTCTTTTACTGTTGTTCAGCTGGTGTTCTACTATGGTTCTGCTATTGTTACAACTGCTGGTCTGCTGTTGTTGTTCTACTGTTATTCTGATATTGTTCAGATGCTGCTGTTCTGCCATTGTTCAGCTGTTGTTCACCTGTTGTTCTATGGCTGTTGAGCAGTTATTCCATTGCTGTTCTATCGTTGTTCAGTTGATGCTATGATATTGTATATCTCTGAAATTGTTAGGGGACTAGCTAGCTGAAGGCGTGAAACACATGCAGCATGATATGTCTGCCGAACTGACCTGCCAGGGGAAAACAACACATGTTTTTTTCCTCTCTGCGGATCAATTCTCATTGATTCGGACAAATAGACACTGAGCTAATTGTTCAATATCCTCGGAAGTAAAACACAAAAATCATCTCACTGGACCTGCCCCTAGACAGATAGACCAATATCCACACCTCGAAGGCTTCGGTAAATCCGATAGCCGGCGACGCTCCGTTTCTCGACACGGCCGTTTTCCCTCCAGCGAGTCCGAGGGTCGTAGGGAGAGGTCACCAGCGGAAACCATCCCGACATTTACTCGGTGTGAATTCCAGTAAGTGGGATTCAATAAACTAATGGAAAATATTAAGCTACTGAGAGAATGAGATAAATGCTGAATTCTCCAAAGGGATGTTTGACGTTGTATATCGCTGAGATTGCAGAGCTTTGTCTGCAGACTGCATTGATTCGCGTGTAAACAGACAACGCGCTGAGCGCTTTTCGCCAAGGGAATCGCGGTTTGTAATCCGAGCTGTCAATTCATATACTAGTTACTTTATGCGATAAGCTAATTTTATTGTCGGAGGATAGTTTATCAGTCTCTTATCAAACATGTCGACAAATTGTGATGGAGAGTTTGTGTCGAGATACTAAATTGATTTTTTTTTTTTTAACAGTTTAAAAAAACCATCTGGATATGTTTATCTTGAATAGTTACTTTTATTTATTTTTTATGTGTTTAAAAATGTATTATTAATTAATTTTTTTACTCATTAAAACTTTTATTGAATTCTGAATGCTGTATATACATGTATGTATATTGCAGACAGGGTAATTTCCTGCGAATGCAGAAATCCACTAATTATTTTGTTTCATGGGTCGATTTGTTTACTCTAGATACATGTAAGGCTTAGGACCTGCAGCCTAATTTTGTTTTCCTCTGAAATTACATTTGTTTGTTGCCATTACTGATATCTTGACGAGTTGCTCTTGTGGTTGGTTGAAATATTTGGATTGACAATTTACTTACAATTGCCGTATAAGGCTTTAGTTTGTTATTCCATCAGGGATGTTGAATTAATTTATTAATTCAAATCAACTATCCTGTTTTAAGTTACTTCAATTAATGAGTAAATTATTTAGTGATTTTTTTTCTATAATTGTCTCCCCTTGGTTTCAGGTACTCGCGACTGGTGCCCGAGTCTACGTTCATCGCCCAGGCCAAGGCCAACCCGGAGGTCAAGGTCGACGTACGGCCGAATTACAAACTTCTCGTCGTCAAGGAAAAACTCATCCACATGAGAAAGGTACGACAACTGAAACATAATTTCAATTTCCTAAATAATTAATTTGTAATAATAATGCTGGGTTGATGAGATTATCCCAATGAAAAAGCCCTTGAAGGTGTTGAAATGAGATCTGATAATCGGGGCACCCATTCATAAAGGTCTCGAAACCCACTTCAAGACCGTTATCCCTCTTGTGAGTTGTGAGTGGTCTCAATCGTTATTAAGAGACCTTTACAAGAGGCTTACAGTCTCCCACCGGATACAAGAGCTTCCCCGATTTGCCAATTTGAGAGGGTGTCATGATTTGCCGGAAATACCAACTGGATTTCTGCTGTATTAATCTCCGTCATCATACTGGAGTCGATCAGAGCCGCAGTTGTCTTTAACTCTTTTCCTGTTGGACAGTGTTCGAAATTACCGCTGGCCTTGTCATTTCTCTCTATGCTAAAGGTACGGTAACCTAAGGGCCAGTAGAAATCCATGGTTTTTTTTGTAAACATTTGTTATTTGTATCATTATTCGGGCCAGTAAGTTTCCAGCCGTAATTTCGAACACTGATGTTGGAATTACATGTATGCACCACATTGCACTACATGGCATTTATTATCAACTCAGCAGATAGTGGGTTAACATAGTAAGGAGATTGTAATTTAAATAGATATTTATATTACTGAATATTTTCTATTTGAATAGGAATGCAAGTGTATATTTCAACTCAAATTATGCAAGATTTATACTGCTAGAACGCAATAAAAAAATATATTTATATTTATATTTAAAAAAATATTTGTAAAGAAATGAAATTGGGTTTTTGAATGAGAAAAAAATTGGGAATTGGAATAACATTGGAATTACATATTTGTAGTTTTGTCGATTAAAAAAAAAAGAGTACGCAATCGTCAACAGTAATGGCCACTGATTGTGTGCGCGAGACTTTTCCCAGACCTCGGGTTCCAGTAGGAGAAATAATTTATGACATTGATTTCTGTCTGCCTCCACGTTATTGTCAGACATGGATTGCACCTGGGCGGCTTCTCCGTCGATACCGCTCTCGTTACCTGGCAATGCCGAATGAGCAGAAGTGCATGTGCACAGCACATTGGTAATCACGTGTGCACGACACACGGCAATCACAATGGCCGCCGATTGACAGGGACAGTCGGAATGACAAACCCGTGAATTGATCATGCGGGCTGAGTCACACAGAGTGACACATGCATCTGGTTGTACGTCTGCGCTAACATGGCGAAATTTGTCATCGATAGCTTCGTGTGGACAATTTAATTGTTCACCTGGTAATTTCCATGTTAATCAACACAGGTGTAACATTCAGACTTTGATAACTGAATACCGAAATGTTTGTTGTTTAATGTCTTAGTTTGGATTTGGTTAGAAATAAGATAAATATCAATCATATATGACTATATATGCAGTGTTAGAAATTCTGAATATAATAAGAGGTGTGGGGTGGGGTGGGTCATTTCCTTCTCCATAGGCCCAATGGCAATGGTTGTCAAATCTGTAATTTGTAGGTGGTGTGCCCCACAAATACCATTAACATTGCAGATTTTCAAATGACCCCCAGGACCTTCTAGTGCGAACACTGATATGTATATTCCATTTTATATATACATATATTTCAGAAAACAAATTAAACATAAACATGTAGCTAGAACTGAGATAAATACAGATATTTTACAGAATAAATTGCTTTGTAAAAAAATATATTTGAAAGCGAACCATTTCGTTGTAGGAATAATTACTGACTTTTGCATATACAGTGATACATGTTAGCTATTTCCTTATAGAATTTGTCTTCATACTGATAATGTAGTAAAAGACTCCCCCTTCCCCTCACCCTCCTGATAATTCCATAATTTCTAATAGTCAATAAAGAATATGGCAATAGAAGAGAACTTTAATAGTTTAGAGAAGTCATCCTTATTATGACATGAAAGCCTTAATAAAGTCATAACAGCTATATTGTGGGACATATTGGCTGGAGACCGGTATCACTAGCACTCGCAGAAAGTCAAATTACGTTGTTTTTTTCACGCGGAGGATTTTTAGCATCGTACATGGAGTGCAATATGTAAGAAAACGTCGATTTATCTTCTTCGCGGTTCACAGGATGCTCTGTGTGGCCGGAGTCGCTGGTATTGACTTGCAATTAAGACAAGCGATTGATGTTGCGTACTGATCAGAGTAGGACGAGAATTACCGTACTACAACGGACCGCACTGCCCCCTAGGTGCAGCCGGAATGCCAGCGCGATAATACGAGCGGGATCGGCAGCGTATTCATCCACCTCGGCGAAATCAACGGCCGCGACAAATTTGCAGAGGAATGACGGATCAATATACATGTATATGTGAACCGCCTCATGAATTAATGTTCCTTTTGTACGTCTCTGTGATCTAACAAAGCTGTTCAGACTAATAGCGGTACTTTATTGGGTCACGGACTCGAGTTCATCGAGGATACCGAGACAATGGTCCTGGGATATCTGCATATACTGAGTGCATCTACCTTTGTAAGTCCGTGCGCGATGCGACCAATGTAGATCCGTAATTTGGAATCGATCCTTCTGTGTTCAGAACTTGAAGCGTTAACTTACAATCGCTGCAGAAAGAAGTATGTTAGTACTCTTACCTTTGTACATCAGTGCACGATATGTCGAATGTGGATACGTAATTTGGAATCGATAGTTCTATATTCAGAACTTAATGCATTAATTTACACGCTCTTCATTATTGGGCTTCTATAATTGTCCATAGATAGAAGAATGTTAGTACTGTTACCTTTGTACATCAGTGCATGATATGTCAAATGCTGTCCGGTAAATTAGATTTTGAAACGTAAATCGTTAATTACAATATTGCTGGTTTATTGGGCATCTACAATTTTCTACAGCCAGAAATATTTTTAGTAATTTTACTTTCTGTTGTTGGTGAGTAATTTGTCAAATGTAATTTTGGATGGATTCATATTAATTCAGAACATTATTTGTTAATAAAAATCACTATTTTATTGGGATTTTCCAATTTTCTACACCAAAATTAATGTTATTAATTTTACTTTGGTCTGTGGGTGAGCAATTTCCTCAACGCAATTTTGGATGGATTCATGTAAATTTAGTTCATGAAGCGTTAATAAAAATCACTATGGTCATAATGGTGAACAATTTGTTAAATGTAATTTGATTTGATTCTTGTGATTCTTGCGTTAATCACAATGGTTGGTGATTTTTTTTATTTTATTATCCTTCTCCAATTGTCCTCTGGAGGAAGAATGTTTTTAAGAAGTAAAGAGGACACATCAAATAGATATCTCTTAAATGTCAGTGCCCTCACTAGTGTGTTTAAATTGCAAAGATAAATATTTGTACCCCGGTTTGAAGACTACTTCAATGAGTTAAGGTGTAGACTGGAAATTTGACCTATATTTGTCAATGATTAAGTCTGGAGTGGAGAGACTGAGCATTAGCCATCCTGTTCTGTCTGTGCTGTGTTCTGTCTGTGTTCTGTCTATGCTGTGTGTTCTGTCTGTGTTCTGGTCTTTTGTGCTCTGTCTGTGTTCTGTCTGTTCTCTGTCTTGTGCTCTCGTTGCAAATGAGTGAAAGATTCCTGCAGTGACATTAAACTCCATAATCACTCACTCACTGTCTGTGCTCTTTGTCTTCTGTGCTCTGTCTGTGTTCTCTCTGCTCTGTTCTCTGTCTGTTCTGTCTGTATTCTGTGTTCTGTCTGTTCTGTCTGTGTTCTGTCTGTTCTCTGTCTGTGTTCTGTCTGTTCTCTGTCTGTGTTCTGTCTGCTTTGTATATGTTCTGTCTGTTTTCTGTCTATGTTCTGTCTGTTTTCTGTCTGTTCTGTCTGTTTTCTGTCTGTGCTTTGTCTATGTTCTGTCTGTTTTATGTCTGTGCTCTGTCTGTGCTCTGTCTGTGTTCTGTCTGTGGTCTGTCTGTGTTCTGTCTGTGTTCTGTCTGTGCTTTGTCTATATTCTGTCTGTTTTCTGTCTGTGCTGTCTGTGCTCTGTCTGTGCTCTGTCTGTGTTATATCTGGGCTCTGCCTGTGTTCTGTCTGTGCTGTCTGAACTCTGCCTGTGCTCAGATGGAAACAAACACACACACACTGGTGTTTGCACAATATGTTTGATAGGCGTGATACATTACACTAGAAGTGACTTAACAGAGGGGTTCCCCTACTCGGATCTCAACAAAGAATTGTTGAATGCGTTGTGTCCGTTTCAATTTCTACCACTGTTTAACATTGTGTAGACTGTTTCGCGACCAAGGTGTGCTTTCTTTAACCCTGTACCTACCACAGACAGCCAGAAATGCCAGGTTCGGAGACACTTATGAAATTAAGAGATACCTTCATAAGGATGTAAACTTCCTACAAATATTTTTTATTACAAAGTATATTTTTATCTATCTTTCCCCCATGGAGTACACGCCAACAGGACCCTTTTTGGCATCCACAGTTGCCTTGAGAGGGCTAAATAAGAGCTTGGGTTGTATACTCCCCATGGAGTTGAAAAGGTTAAATGAATGTACATTGATCCATTGACCGAGATAATAGCGCTTTGAGCATGTATCAGTATATGGAGATCTACTACTACTAAAATAGTACTAATTTAACCCTCTCCCTGCTGGATTAGGCACACATGCTGCTCTTTAGGGCATCTACGGTTGCCTCCAGCATGGGGTGGGTTAAAACACATTTAAAAAAAAAAATAATCATGCACATTCCCCATGAAAAGCATGACTTGTAATTCTCAAATAGTTAACGTCTTGCATGCATCAGAATAGGACAGAATCGTGGTCTCGCCGGCTGTTGGTTGGCCAACATTCCTTCCCTGACCTACGAGCTAATGAGCTAATGTGTAAACGTGTAAAAGCACACATATCTATGCACCAGCCCACTTCATGTACAAAAAAGTCCCAACTACATTGTGACCTTCAACCTTAGCCATAAAGTGGGGCTGAGTTTGGAGAAGGTTTTTGCAATAGTTGGAGTTGAGACCACTGGGGAAGGTTTCACCTTAGCCTTGCTAATTATGAAGTCAAGATGACCTTCAAGACAAATTTAGCAACAAAAAAGAAATACTTAAGATTTTTTTCTTTATTGAAATATATTTTATTCGTTTTTAAATATTTATTTGTTGTTGTTTTTAATCAATTTCATTTTTTCTATTACTTGCACCATTTGTTACCCTCCACTGCTTTTTAGAAGATGTTTTCTTGAAGAGAGATACAGTGTCCCCACGATATGACACTGAAGGGGTCCATGAAATTCCCCCCTCCCACTCTGTGTTATAGTACCTGCCTTATACGATATTGCAGGGAAATACCGAAAATAAAAATGGGATCCACGTCTGACCCAACCTTGTATCCGAATCCGCTGTGTATCGGACCGTGTTATATCGAGGGGGCACTGTAATCAAATATGCAGGGACTGTGTATCAGTGTGTAGACTACCACCGTTTCGCACAAAGAGTCTAGGATGCCATTCCAGGGAACAATCGTGGCGCTACTAGAGTCTTACCTTGCTATACAGTGAATTACGACTGTGGTAGTGGTATGATAGTTCTGTGGAACCTGGCCAACGGTCACGTGGCGCCGCAGTGAGCATTTCCCCAGCTGTGGTGCCGTCTACACCGCAGGGTTAATGGCCGCCCAGCACCTAGCTTAATGGACCGCGCAAACATTTGTCCTATTGCTTCGAGAGTAGCGCTTCCTAACTGACCCCGAACCGAACGGCCCTATTTTGAATTTTCGCCGACTTGACATTTCTGGCAATTGCATTCCACAAAATATATTTTACGCGTCGCTGGCAGGAACATGCTGTTTGTTGTCGTGTTTAATGATAGATCGGTACCGGTTCTTTGAACATTCCTAGGCCTTGGAAACCATTATTGTCCCAAGTTCGTTTATCTGTAGTCATTCCAGTGTCCAGATTTAATATGATTTCTTCTTCTTTTTTTTAAGAATTTTTAGTCAGCCTGAATATTTATTTAACTATGATGTATCCATCTTATCAGCATTGCTGTCTATAGGGCAACCAGAGTTGCCTATAGCAGTGAGAAGGTTAAAACTCCCATGACCATTGACCATTAATTTCCTGCCCTAAACTAACAAGATGTGATATGAGTGAAAGAATTTTGAAAGTGTAATAAAAAATTTAATTAAAAAAATCAAAGCAATCATATTATATTTTATAGTATACCATTACATAGTATCTCCATTAGCATATTTGTTTAAATAGTACTTTGATATAGGTGAAATAATCTTGGAAGAGGCTCTAATACCCAACCTCAAAATAAAATACAAATGAAAAAATATATTTAACATAATGTTTTAAAGATTTTTTTAAAAATTAAATAATTAATTTTAAGAAATAAATAAATAAATTCAGCATTCAGTATCAGTTTATATAGAGGCTAAAAACCCTGCCAATGTAGCCTTAGCTTTATTGGATGACCTTTGAACTTCTTGACCTTTCCAGAACCTGACCTTGCTGCTGACGGATGACGTGATGCAGGGCGACCGGCCGGAGGAGATGTACGCCAGCGGAGAGCGCCGCATCAGCAACACCGACGTGGTCATCACCGACGACGAGGACCTCTACGATCCCAACTCAGGCAGCGGCAGTGGCGACGGTCGCGACACCCCGTACGAGAGCAGTACGTCGTCAGGGTGGTT
>JAULBP010037050.1:0-13408 GCA_032355345.1 Lepetodrilus pustulosus
TACTATCACGGTTGATTGGCCTAGATAATGGCCAAACGAATTTCTGTCTGAGACTATTTAAGTTTGATTTGTACACCAAAAATTTGCCAACACTCGATATTTATAATAAATTTCATATACTCAACAAAATTAATTAAGGACCAGTATCATTTCTAGACATTTAAACTTAGTTTTAAAAATCATTTTAGCACGAAAGCATTTCCAAATGTTTACTGGCCCCAGGTATTCTTCGAGAACTTGCAGACACAATGGAAGAAGACTGGCACCAGATTCCTCAAATCTAGTTCCAGTATTTGGTGGAAAACTTCCCCACAAAATATTAATCGGCCCTTAATATATTTTGTTAAGTATATTTTATAATAATTATTAGTCCTGACTAATAATTATCTTGTCTTTGATGTATTCATTATATGAAGCAGTCGTAGTTCTTACCCATGTGAGAGTTATGTCCCCTTGCATTAATATAAAGAAGGACAAAGAACTAAGATGGTTCAGGTTTGTATATAAACAGCAAAATCCAAAACAGTTGTTTGAAATTGAATTTTGCCTATCCTACAGCGATAGAAAGGATTTTGGCAGTACAAAAATTATTATATGTATGTCAAGTGAATGTACTTTGTAGTTGTAGCTAAGAATTAGTAAAAAACAGCTATAAATATGTGATAGTATGCCTTTAAGATTTAATTAATAATAAAACAAGTAGATTTAATGTGGCATTTCTTATGACTTACATCACTACACATTAATATTAAATGTAATTACATTTTATATTATTTTATTTTATAATTGTGCCTATGGACAAAGCCACTATGTGGGAAAAAGTCATGATGTTAGGAAAAAGTGTTTATTTTCTTCCCGTTTTTTTGTCAACTTCCAGCCCAATTCAATCCTCTGTCTTTTCTCTACTTCTTGCGGCATATGTGTAAACATTCATGCTGTAAATTAAGCACCAAGACGATACTCCTTCACATTACTTCCACAAAACTTTCTTCCTTTGTCCAGACAGTTAAATATGGAAGAATTCAAAACACAATGTTGAATATCATTCAAAATATTTTAATAAGGCTTTATAATAAACAATAATAGAAACAGTGACAATATAACATTCATTAATCCATATTGACTTGGGTTAATCCTAGATGATTCTGACATCACAATGTTTATTCTTAAACGGCCCCATTTCACAAAGACATCATAATTAGATAGCCTTAGGATGAAGTACAGAAAACAATGTAACAGTTCAATTAGACGAGGAATGTGGACAGATTTAACTATTAAGTATGGCTTCTACTAGAAAAAATTGCCTCATCTCCATAATGTTTTTGGCTAGCCATGGTATCATACTAGCATCTTGTGTATTTAGCTACATCAATGATATGGATGTAGCTAAATGCACAAGATGCTACTATAGACGTCTATATTTCAAAAGTATGCTTCCATAACTAGTCCAAAATTGTCTTTTCATTATAAATATTTTACACTACCCAGGGTTTATCATATAGACGTGATATACACTTTACAATGTCTTGAAACACATGTAAGAAATTCCAACTACCGGTAGTTTTAATATCTTTTTGAAACATGAGACTAGCCTGAATTTCATGGAATAATTGTACTATCAATCTTCTCAGAAAAATACAGCATGTTTTTACAATAGCAGGGAATAGCTATTACTTTATAGCAGGGAATATAAACATTGAATTACAGGGTCCCCTCGATATATGGCTGTTCGATACAGAGCGGATTCGGATATAAGGCGGGGTCAGATGTGGATCCCATTTTCATTTTTGTTATTTACCTGTACTATCCTGCAAGGCTGGTACTATATGGCGGGGGGGTATGTCATGGACCCCAAATTCAGCGTTATATCAAGGGGACACTGTATCTCCACATCCTGTTAAGAGTTAACTGTATCGAAGTGGCAAGATACAGTGACCCCTCCGATGCATCGCGGATTTGGATATAACATGGGGTCAACATTAGTATCGTATAAGGCGTGTACTATTGTACAGGGGGTATATCATGGACCCCACCTTCAGCGTCATATCGAGGGGACACGGTATATTATACACCCAATGTACCAACTGACCTAAAGCTGGAGTCACCACATCATTATAGGACGCACTACACATGCTTAACCTTCTCCATGCGGGAGACAACCAACAATGCCCTATGGTAAAGTGCTTTGAGATTAATCTGTGGTAGAGAAAGTTATTTTTGATTCAATTCCACAAATTCTAGATAATGGAGTAATCTTAGATCAACACAGGGTCATTCTGACCCGAGATGAGCATGTCACAGCGACCTGTGCTATTGTTGCAGCTGAGTTCATGTCGACCCAGGACACCAACACAGAGTTCCAGACAATGGTGGACGCGGTGTACAAGGAGACGAGTCGACATCTTCTGGACGTCTTTAACAACAAGTACAAGTTCCTCGACCATCTCAAGGTGACGCACAACAGTTACCATGCTCTGCTATGGCAATATATACTGTAAATCTTAAAATGTAATATTTTTGAAAGAGTATCCCGTAGATGTAGTCATGAAAGAGCTTGTTAACATTTTATGACACTAATATGTTGCACGACACTCTTGTAGGCTACAACTATTGTAAGGTCAACGCTTTCTACTGTGGCGGGAGCCCAGTTACAACTATTGTAGCGCTACAAGAGCGTCATGCATCAGACCCCAGGACATTTTATGATTTACAGTATATACTTTTTCAAGTAATTATTTTATTTTCAGTTATTGTGATGTTTTTGCAACATATATTTCAAAATTAAAGTATTTTTAATAAGATAAAATGCATAGATTTTTGAAATTATTCGGAGGTCATCCATGGTTTTCATTTTTCATTAACGTTATTTTTATACATGAAATGTTTAGGCTATGAGAAGATACCTGCTGTTAGGACAAGGTGATTTCATCCGACATTTAATGGATTTACTGGAGTAAGTATGATGTCCTTGTATAGAGGTTTTCTTTAGCTAAGGACTAGTAGAAATTCATGTCTTTTGTTATTTGTATCACTATTAGGACTAGTAAGTTTTAAAGTTAATTTCGATCCCTGGAAATGCGGTGATCAATTCATTTCCCAGTCAATGTATACCGGTACCGTAGGTTATGTGGCTGGCACCATGTAATACGACAATCAGATACGGGCATTTCAAATTTGGCGAATTTACTTGCCTGATAGACTGCGATTGATTGATAAAGTCTTATAAGTCTTGTTTACAATAGGACTAGGAATGTGTGGTCATGGTTTGGAATCTTCCATGTATTGAAGTCATTGTGAGTATATATGAGTATGATTGAATTATCTTCAACTTGAAGAAACTATTTGCTTATTAAGCCATCACATGTTGTGTGTTATTCATATGTCGTCATCATACACTGTGTAGTATGTTATGTTTATTTATTCATAAATTCGTGGCCTGGTTTACCGGCAAACAATGACAAATTTTGGTTGATTTTGCTGAATTTTGAAATTTTATTTTTAGAACAGTCACACATTTGTACTGCCCAAAGACATGCATAGCAATTTTCCACATGTCTGTGGAAATTTGCTGATGTATTTGTCCACTGGGTCGATTTATTTGTGCTTGAGGTGGCTTGGGTCCTACAGCCCGGGCTTGTTTTCCGCTGATTGATACATGCATAACTAAATATGTTTTTTTTATTATGATTCCTACAAAACCAAATGTACTAGTATATCAAACAGCAACATAACATGGTGCATAGCATTTATTGTTTATATAGTTTTCTAACCATAAATCCTCTAATAATGCAAACATATATTAATTGTCCAAACAAACAAAAAATTCTGACCCTATATATACAAACATTACCTCTTTTTTTTTTCAAATGTTGACTAAATATCCTTTATTTTTTTACAATTACGACAACCATATTTTATACTTTAATTTGGTTGTCCCTAATTATCCGAACACAGGTCATTTTCAATTTTCATCTTTTTTTTCTAATAATTCTAACATCTACAAATTTAATTTTCTCCTGTTCAAATTATTAGATTAATTACAGTAGTACATAATTATTCCATTTTAAGTATCCTCATAGTATGGTACACATAATTGTATATTCTTCGGATTAAATACTAACATTTCCTTTGACAGCATTGCCATATTATTATTATATAGGATGTATGTTTTATACAATGCAATATTTTATGGAAATGTTATTGTAATTAATGTAATTTGTCCATATCTTCTGGATGGAGTAAGACGAGACCAGTGTGGTGGGTACAGTGTATGTTGTTGTGTATAGAACATTGCTTCCACTATGGTCTGTATGTCTTGTACATGCTGGACAACCGCGTGTTAAGGTTTATTCCTGTTGACCAGCCATTGTGTACAAACATGAAGGTGCATCTTGTCGGGCTGTACTGTTGTTGCATATGTATTGAATATTAAAAGAATGTTTCATGATGAAATCTTTTCAGTTGATTACTTTTAATAAGACAAGAATTCCATACAAGATACAGCTAGGAAGTCCCATATTTTTCTGTCTCTCTTTGCCGATAGCTAATACACTGCTAAGATGGTGCTATCAGTCTCTTATAGCTTCGTGAAAGGATACCCAGGTTGGTAGACACTATAGTCTGGCAGGTCATGCTAGATACCCCTGTTTGTTACCATTACTCAAAATTACAACTTTGTAGATTGCAGAATAAACATTCTGTCTATTTAATCTATTCCTATTTTACTTCATACTCTTGCTAAATATGCGGAGGGTACCGGTTATCTCAAAGGGTTATCTCAAAAGAAATAGTAAGGGTTATCTCAAAAGAAATTTAGCAATGCAAACCTTTGCACAGTACATCTTGAGATGTCTTAAGTCGTTATCATAAAAGGAGAACTTATTTCAACATACGATTTGACATACCGGCGTAACCGGGTATGTTTGTTTTCCCCTAATACTACTAAATCCACAAAATGTATTGTATCGAATTTATAATTATATATATCCACGATTTTGATACCATCCCCGGGCACGCGAATCTTCCGTATTGCACGAACCGTCGTACCTCTTTACAATGTTCATGACGACAACTTTAAAAAGTATTGTAATGCATTACAAGTCTGCTCTATACAATGTACTTGAATATGGATATACATTGGCGTTTGTGTTCGCTTTCCAACTGAAGATACTAGTAGAACTTATTAATGAAGCATTATGCATCTACATAAAAAGAAATACGTGGGATAACTGTTTATAACAATGTGTTACCTGTAAGTATATTGAGTATTATTGACCATATGAATATTCATGCTATTGTCATGTGACCACTTGTCATTGGTGTTTGAACATATGTAAATCGCTGCTACCTGATAGGTAGGCGTATGTCCACAGTTTTTGCAAAGTAAAATAGTAATATATTAAAGGCATACTATCACAGTTGATTGACCTAGATAATGGCCAAACGAATTTCTGTCTGAGACTATGTACGTATGATGTGTATCAAGTTAACTACTTGATATTTATAAAAGATTTCATATTTTATAATAATTATTAGTCCTGACTAATAAGTATCTTGTCTTTGATGCATTCATGATATATGAAGCAATCGTAGTTATTTCGTCGTACTAATTTGAGAGTTATGTCCCCTTGCGTTAATATAAAGAAGGACAAAACGCTAAGATTTTTTCAGGTTATATAAACAGCAAAATCCAAAACGGTTTGTTAAAATTTAATTTTGTCTACCGTACACAGGTAGAAAGTTTTTTGGAAGTACAAACATGATTATATATGTATATCAAGTGAATGTAGCCAAGAACTAGTAAAGAACGGCCATACATATCTGTGATAGTATGCCTTTAAATAGGTAATTTCTATTCCGTCATCTACGAAGTTGTAATTTTGGATTCGGTAGGGTACACGCATTTCATAACACTGTGCAATATTTGAATGACATGTGTTAAATAGTTTTTGAGCAATGGTACCAAACGGGTATCTAGCATTACCTGCCAGAATATAGTTGCATTCTTTCTATTTTTTTTATTGACTGGTAGTGTATAGCAGGCCATTTGGACCTCTAACTAAGGCAATATGGCATGTTCAATGTCTATGCACTTTGAACATGTCCGCTACGTGGTGTGGAGTTAATGCGCAATACTAAATATATAATTATTATTATTAATGCAATCATATTTTATGGTTTCTTAGAGCCAGACAACTGCTGTTAAGCTTTGTGAAGGAAATGTGATTACAGTATCCCGAAAGACCAATTTTCTTCTATAAAGGCTTGAGGGCGTCGATGTCATTACGTGTAGGATCTTGCAGGTTTATTGCTAAATTATTATCCCATTACAAAACAACTATAAGTTAATTTACCACTTGTTCAATTGTCGCTTGGGGTTTATTAGTTTCTCCTACTTCCGTCGTCAAAAACATAGTTCCGCATGAGTGATGTTTGATGCCATATCTTAACGATCGATAGGTAGAGGTGTCTTGTTTTGTAAGATATAACACGTTTGTGTGTTCTCATTCACAATTAACATCAGTAAGGCCCGAAATTACGAAATATTTTGGAGCACGTAAGGCCCGAAATTACGAAATATTTTGGAGCACGAATTCGTGCTCAAGTTGAAGTGTATTCATAAATCCTCTTTCAAAATTTTAGATGAGCGTGAAATTATACTCTATGAAGTTTCGTAAACTTGGCGTCTAGGTATCGATGATCCCAGAGTACCGTTTTACGAAGCTCTGTTTTCTCCTACGACCTCTCGTAGGGATATCGTGTATACTGTGTATTATAGATGATAAGAGAGCTTCGTGAAAGGATACCCATGTCTTCACTACGATCGTAGCAGTTAACTGACCTAGTGGGGGATAATACGATGATATTTACATGAAGGTTAATAGGTGTATTGTGCTTGGCAAAAGATCTAAGACCTCGACCCTTCCTAATGTGTTTGCATTGTTATTAGGTGAAGTGCATGCATGGTAGATCGGATGTACGTTAAAAGCCATTAACCTCTACATAGGACAACATTAATTTCAGTTGTGTGTATTCCCCATTGAGAAATGATTAAACTCTACTTTACAGTAGTCCATTGGTGCTTTTTCACACAAGCCGTGGTATATGGGAACGAATCTTGAAAGCGACTCTAAACCTGATTGTAGCGGTACGCGTAAAATTATGTTATCAGATTGTTATCCATGCATTCCTTCAACTAATCTATTAAAGGCATGTACTACCACATTTAGTTGACCTAAATAATGGACACGCACTTCCATCTGAGACTACTTACGTTTGATTTGTCCAACCTAGAGTTGTTATTTACTAATGCACTTATTCCCCAACACCCGCTATTTTATATGAATTCAGGTTACGAAGCATTAATTATCTTGTCTTTGATGCATCAATTGAGGGATCGTAAGTGTGTCGTATTATATGTTAGTCGTTCCACTTGGAGTTAATGTCCCATTGCATTAATATATTGAAATAAAATAAAATACGACCATATTCAGGTTGTTTACCGACAGTTATAATGGCAAAGTTCTATAATATAGGGATGGAATGGAATTTTGTCTACCATACAACGGTGGAAAGATTTTTAGAAGTACAAACATGAACTTACGTATGTCCAGTTAATATACTTTGCGGTTGTAGCTAAGAACTAGTAAAAATCAACCATTAATATGTGTGATATTATGCCTATAATATAAGTGATAGTTTGCTGTTAAATTCCTGTTTGTGTTCTCAATTCTTCAAAATGTAATATTATTTGCATTACTTATTAAGTTGTCAGTTGATAGTATATATAGTCTATGTAATATTGCATACAGGTGAAAGCCAGATTATCCTTTCTGGTGTTTTGTTGACAAAGGATTTTTTTTTTTCAAGTGTTCTTTTGTGCATTCTCCACATTCTGTAAATGTGTCCGCACATTGAATGGATTGAATGATTGTTTTTGGTTCAGCGTGCGTATCTATTATACTCGTCCCAACGTTACTTTGTATTCCGATATGCTTTAGGGATCGTACACAGAAATAATAGTTGTCTGCATGCGAACGGGCATAATATTCAGTGCTGATGTAGTTTTCAAAGATATCTAAGTACGCATTACTCACGGTGTGTGTGTGTGGGGTGGGGGGGATGTTGTGGGTGTGCAATTTAAATGATGTCGCGTACATTTCATTGTGTAGCTGACAGTCATTACTTGGTATACACCACTGTATATTCATAATTTATAATTTGACTACAAAGCAAATACATCAAGACTCTCATATCCAGGATAAAATTAATAAATCTTAAGCTATCAACATTCTGTGTGTACTCCAATACAACAATAGTTTGTAACATTATGTTTGACTACTCTCCTGTAGTTTATGGCGTTGACTATTTATTAGTTTGTCATGTGCCAAGTGACGACGGAGAAATAGTACGATATTATCATGTTTATCAATCCGCTCTCATGATTTAGTGTCGTATTTGTAATTACATGAGGATATTTTTGTTTAAATCATATACATATTTACTACCTGTCATCGTAGTGAAAATCGTCTAATTTGTGTCTATGTCTTCTCTTTGTTTTCTTTGTATTGCTGAGATCAAACAGTTCTGGAGGGCATAACCTTGTCTAGCTCTATGTGTATACCTATATTAGTTACATCAAATTGTATTTAAACCTTGAAGGTAAATGAGGCATTATCAATATACGACCCCTAATAATACGCTACTTTCTTTACAAACAGGTGCTTTGGTTACTAACTGAAAAAACAAACTAACCCCATGTCAGTATTTATGACTTGACAGTCGTGTCGCTGTCATTTGTTAATTGGACAGTTCAAAGAGAAGACTGCTTTAATATGTATGTTTTATTGTATTGGTAGAAAATACTTATCAGTAATAAAAATATGGCTTTATTATGCAAAACTAAGCATTCTAATCAGTTGCGCAACGTGCTCAGGTAAACTAGACACACCTCTTCATGCATGAGCCCACGTCGGGTATATTATATCTATGTTTACCTCCCAGTGGACAGGCCACTTAGCGGATCGTGGTATCGCACTATTTACCCTACCGGTTAGAGGAAAGACGATACGGATTTTACTGTTAAGTGAGTGCTGAAATTTTTATCATCGGGTGAGAGGCATTCTGGAAAGGTGTCGACCAAGGATATCGAGAGGTGGGCATTTCTTTTGTTATCGTACAGACCAGATCGTCTGTGGGTGATCATGTTGAACGCTGGGGGATGGTTCAAGAAAATGTGAAGTGCATGTATTGTGGTGGATGTGTTCCTTTGACAGTCACATAACAAAGGAAAAAGTTTTCATTTGACGGACCACGTAGTTATACAACACATCCATGGTATAGGAATACTACAAACGGATATCATATTCTCAAAAGACTACGACTGAAGAAAGAATACAAAAGAGACGTAAACGGTGCAGGATTCAAGTTTGAGAAGCTAGTATTGGCTCTTTGATTGTCATATATTCTGGTGAGGCTACGACTGGTCTGGAGAAGGAATGGGACATGAGATGTAAAGGATTGAAGCGTGGGTCGTGTACATTGATTTAACCCCCTGTGAAGAAACAATTAGTGGCTCAAATTTGATTATATTCTTTGCCAAGAATTCAATTTTCTTGATTGGAAGCTGAAACGCTCTGGAGCCGTTCAACTTCCTCTGATTGTCAACGATAATAAGAAATACATTTAATTTGCTTCCACTTTTGGAACGTGAACTTTTCAAAGGGCTGGGAAATTATCCTCAGCGAGAGTTACCACAATGTCCAGTACCGACGGTGTGCCCAGAAGGATGGCCAGAAAGGTCTGGTCGGACAGGATGAGCGACAGAAGTAGCAGCACCAGAGTTGCCAACAGCTGCAAGCTAAGATATTGTCGTCTGAGAGGCAGATTCCGGAACATGGTCATGTCAAAAAACTTCGGCCTTCCAATCTCGCAGAAAGTCACCTACGAGAATTCCTACAAACTCGGTCCAGAGGAAGACCAGAAGTTCTCGATCAAGGAATGTCAGAAGATGATCTACAGCGTCTTGGAGACGTACTTCGCGGGGAAGGACTACGATCCAAACAGCTTTCCCTGTCTAAGCAAGACCCTGGCCGATGCCATCAAAGATCGGGTGAAGGCTTCGGGACTGTCCCGGTACAAGATCGTGTGCTATGTGACGGTGGTCGAAAAGAAGGAACAGCAGGTGAATCACTCCAGTAGGTGTCTCTGGGACCCGGAGAAAGACAACTTCGCTTCTGCTGTGTACGAGACTCCCACGTTCTATGCGGTCGGCAATGTGTTTGCTACGTACTACGAGTGACGTGCTCGTACGGAGAGGACTTCCAGGCTTTGTAGACTTCATACAGACGAGAATACTGAGCTATTTTGTTGGGTTCATGGGAAGATGTATCTAGAATTACGCGTCATGGGAAGATGTATCTAGAATTACGTGTCTGCTGTGTATACGAGACGCGGACGTTCTACGCAGTTGGCGACGTTTTGGCTACGTACTACGAGTGAAGTGGTCGCACAGAAAGGACATTCAGGTCTGTGTACACAGAGGACGAGAAAACTGAGTGATTCTCTAGGGTTCATAGGAAGGTGTAAATATGTTTTTTTTTATGCTTTCAAGGAACTAACGACACGATTGCTTCCATACACCGGATGGTGACAGTCGACATATTATCATCCTGCGACGATGTTTCGGTGGAAATTAATTTCCAGGCTCCCATTCCACAGAACAATCGTAGCCGTACGAGAGTCGCACCTCTGTGTTTGCGTATAGGAGTTGGGAAGTATGGGAACACTGACTTTGTCTACCCTATGGCATCATGAGTCATTCGCAATGCTCAATAATCTTGTAGTATCTGGATTGGTAACAATGGAAACATGCCTATTTGAGTATCCTTTCACAAAGCTCTCTTATCCACTGAGAGACATTAGTTATCGGCAAAGACAGCGCTATGGTCTCTTAGTGGATAAGAGAGCTTCGCGAACGGATACGCTGTTGTACATTCCTGTACGGAACGACGTGCGCAACCCTAGAACTTTATGTTATTACATAGGGTATCATTTCTCGAAGTTCTCGTATCTATTACGAGACCATTAGTACTCTCGTAGATACCTCTTATACATGACGATTAGGAACGTTAGCGCCATGGTAGCCATCATCTAATAGTGGATGCGAGAGTTTCCAGAAACGATATCCTGTTGCATATCTTTGATGTTTAGTCTCTATATATTTACCATCATGATATTTTATCCATTTCTTGATCGGAAAGTAATACTGAACAACTATTGATATTTCATCGAATTCCCAAAGCTTTGGTGATTATCTTGGGTGTTGGCGTTGTATATTATACCAAGGGCCCAGACAGATATATGGACACCTGATCGAGTATGCAAATATGATAGGCGGGTTGAAAACGAGTATGAAATATCAAAGAGATCAAACAGATGATGTTATGATATCAGATACATGCCACAAAACATGTGATATTTCGAAACCATATTATATTTTTATGATAAACCATACATAACGGTAATTAATAATTATGCACGGGTCAGCGAGTGAGTGAGTGATAATGTAGTTTAACGTCGCTGCTGGAATCTTTCACCCATCTTTCACTCTTTAAAGCTGTACTATCACATATAGTTATGGTTGTTTTGGACTAGTTTTTAGTTGCAACTGCAAAGTACCTTTACTTGACATACATACAATCATGTTTGTGGTTCCAAAAACTTTTCCACCGCTGTATTGTAGACAAAATTCCACTGCAACACCACGATAACTTGCATCGAGTGTATTAACCAGCGGTCGTTAACTTGAATGTGGTCGAAACTATTTGCGCTTTATATTACTTTAATGCAAATGGACGTAAATCAAAGTGGTAAGACTACGTTTTCTATGAATTCAAAGTACCACGACTGGGCTTACAAAGAATTCCTTCATAGATCAGTTGATGCATTAAAGACAAGATAATTAATGTTCATCAAATATTAATTTTGTGATAACTAACGAGTAGTGCATCAGTAAATAACAACTTTTGCATGGACAAATCAAACGTCAACCATCTGTGATAGCATGCCTGCAAGACTATTTAAATGTATATTTATGGCAATAAAAAATGATACACTAGCACAATAACTCTAAGGACTACGAGATTACACAGATCCGCCGACCAGGGTATAATAATGTAGAGCTGTGAACCCGTTGCTTTCGGGCGTGGAATTGGCGTAATATATTAACGTGCACATTATTATTATTCATGAACATTATTATTGATGATCATTGTAATAATAATTATTATTATCATTATTATTATTATTATTATTATTATTATTATTATTATTATTAATTATTATTATTACTATCATTACTATTATTATTATTATTATTATTGTTATTATTATTATAAAACTAGTACAGTGTACTCTGTATAAACCGGCCCTCGTTGGGACCAATAAAATATGCCGGATTTGAGAGAGTGCTTTGATTTCCTTCCAGGATGTATTATTTGCTGTAAATGTATGCTGTAAGAATTATCGTTATTAAATTATGTTACATTTTCATTTGCAAATGTTGTATTAACTATCATAGTATGATACATGAATATGTGTAATAAACCTATTTGCCAATGAATTTTGATTTACTATTATTAGACAACTGTTTCTTGAGTCCGCACATACGTATTCTCAACGATGATGGAACTTTGGTTTTGTGTTCGCTCATATTGTCCTAGAACCTGTTTACAGTTTTAAAGTTTGGGTTGCAGGTACATTTTCCTTTATTGTGAACAATAGGCAACCGCTAACGGCAAAATCCTTATTCAGTTCACTTGCTTTAACCTCGTATACTGGTTTATGACTTTCATTTCAATTTCACATCGAGCGTTACGTTTCGTCAAGTTAACAGGGTTGCCCTCGAAATGACCCCCTACAGGTTATCTCATATACTGCTGCTTGATAACTTTATATTAACACAAAACAGGCCAGTCATAATGTTATACGCCTTCCACCCCGGGGTTATAAACCTCCACCTGCCTGCTCAAGTCTAAACAGGATAGAGAATATAGCTGGTAAATATTGACACGTTGTATCGTGAGGCAGATGAACAGTTTATGTCTCTACTTAAACAATAGTTTACAGCTAACTGCGCTATATAGTCTCTACACGTGGTGGTATGTAAGTATATTGTGGCACTTCTAAAATCAGGTCGACTTAATTTTATTGTGTAATATAATCAAACTGTAAAGAATATGATCACACTCTGATAGACCATAATAATAGATATACTGAAAGACTATGAAAACGCACCACTTATTTTGGGGGGATATTTTTGGTTTCCAGACAATTATTAATTTTGAAATTCAATTAAGTTATTTACAATCGTGACCTTTATGTGTTTCCATATTGTTTTTAATGCCAC
>JAULBP010037161.1:0-13407 GCA_032355345.1 Lepetodrilus pustulosus
AGAAATCTACAGAAAACCATTAAAAAACGTTTTCTTGCAATTTGTTTGGGGTCAAGTGCTATATTGACTGGACTAAACTGTTAACCATGACTTACAATTGATTGATTGATTGATTGATTTAATGCTTTACATCGCTTTGCAAATATGTCGCCTACAATGACATCTGAAGGTCACAATTTGGTCATAACAAGTCAGACTGGTTGATATCTGGTGGAATCGTTTCACATTTGTCCTGTAGTCTGCGAGGAGACAACAATGGAAGGTCAAGGGAAGGTCCAAGCTGGACATACTATGCGTCAATCAAAACAACTTTGCGACATCTCGCATCTCTCTGGGTGTCGCTTGGTTGATCAAAATGACAATGCGTATTTGTTAACCAAAATAAAACAAACAAAATAAAGCACAAATGCACACACATGATATATATACATACAAATAAAATTATGCAAGATCTTGTAAAAATACATATATAATGTGTGACAACTATTAAACATACATAGAATAAACACTTGAACACACTGAATAACAACAAAATACGACAACAAAACAACTGTGAGAGAATTCATATCACTGTATAGCTTTGATATGAATGGAATAGCACCACAAAGCCTAACCTTGTGTTACTGAGTTCTAACTTGTGTAAAGGTAAGTAAGTGTAAAGTGTATATCTTACAGAGCTTTGGTCAATATACAATCAAGGTAAAATGGAAAGAAATATGATTTTACTAGATAATAATCTCTCCCTCCGTTACCACCATCACCCACCCTCCCCCGACCCACCCCTGCCACCCCTACCCGACCTACCCATTTGGGATGTGACATGACAACTGATTTGGCTACAGAAATGAACACATTTTTGAACACAATATACTGGACAATTTCAATTTGTTACCCATTGAATGAGTGTACAGAGAACATCTTTATGGCAGTTAATGAATGTGCATGATACATGAGTGTACATGTACAGGGTACATCTGATTGACAATGTACATCTGAATGACAGGGTACATTTGAATGACAGTGTACATGGGACATCTAAATGACATGGGACATCTAAATGACATGGGACATCTGAATGACAGTGTACATGGGACATCAGAATGACATGGGACATCTGAATGACAGTGTACATGGAACATCAGAATGACAGTGTACATAGGACATCTGAATGACAGTGTACATTCGACATCTGAATGACAGTGTACATGGGACATCTGAATGACAGTGTACATAGGACATCTGAATGACAGTGTACATTGGACATCTGAATGACAGTGTACAGGGTAAATCTGAATGACAGTGTACATGGGACATCTAAATGACAGTGTACATTCGACATCTGAATGACAGTGTACATGGGACATCTGAATGACATGGGACATCTGAATGACAGTGTACATTCGACATCTGAATGACAGTGTACATGGGACATCTGAATGACATGGGACATCTGAATGACATGGGACATGAATGACAGTGTACATTGGACATCTGAATGACATGGGACATCTGAATGACAGTGTACATTGGACATCTGAATGACAGCGGATCCATTGAGAAGCGCCATGCGTACACCAGACTATAAAACTCAACAGAAATGGATCTGAAAGGTTAGGGCATTATATATATGATGTGACAACATGCAGCGTAAGTTCCACAAATGACAAACACTGGAATGAACACGCTGGAGGGGAAAGACAGGCTTCAACGCATTATCTTGGAAATTAGGACAATAAATTGAGGCAATGGTTCGGTAGCTCACTTGGCTTAAACTATATCCCTATGATATTACAAAACACTTGTATTTTTCACGTGACTATTAGATTTTACATTTCAATCTCAGAGTTGTCATACCCAGCAAACACATACTTGTTATGCAAGTTTATTGAAACATTGTGTTACTGATATAAAATAACATTCACACAATGTTGTCATAATGCTGTACAATGTTATGTGTTTTCTTGGTAAATACTCCTCCATATTATTTCACAGACGACACATTGTCTCATAAATTCACTCAGTCCTTTTGAGCCAAATGAAATAATGAGGGTAACCACCTGACAATGAAACATATCCAGTTAACAGTACAACATGTTGTAAAATGCCATGTTGTGTTAAATATATGTAGGTATGATGACAATCTGAGTGGGAAACACTGTTCCAATATAGTAGGCTTCATATCGATGTTAGCGCCCCCTATTTGTTTTGAAGGGGCAGACAACTGGAATGTTCATGGAGTAGCTGCACTGTCTTCAACCTTCTATGTTAAAAATATAGTTTATATGAATATGAGACAGTTTGCTGTATAATTTCTTCATGGTAAATTTCATATGATAAATGCAACACATCTAGTAAATACATTCATCGTATTGATATATATGCCCAATAAATGACCCTTGACTCCATCTTCCCATATTTACTTTTCAATACAAGACATCTTGATAACTAGCAATGCTGTCTGGTAACAAATTTAATGGATCAATTTTGATGAATTAGCAATTCTACCCCCAAACAAAATGCAGGTAAACTACAGTGAATGAAATGCTTAATTATCTTGAACTAACTAAAAGGCATAGAACTTTGAAAAACTAGTTGAATGGCCATGATAACCACTACCTCTTTATTGAGCGAGTTATTAATTTACGTTGCAGTGGTAATTGTTTACCCATTATACTGACCAAATCATTTCAGGATGTACTGGATGATTCAAACTGAGGAAATAGTTTGTTAAAGCCACCAGATAAAAGAAAACACAGCGAGTAAATAACAATGATGTATGATCTTACTGCTGTATTTTTGAGTATTAGTGATCTGATTCGATATTAAAGATTATTCCATTCATATTGTGGCTTTAGCTTATGGCAAATGGAAACCTGCAACCCCTGTAGCCCATAGTGTTGTAGTATTCCTGCCACCATTCATGCTCTACCGTCAGCAATAACTCTCCAACTCATTTCCGTTTATACATGCTGTGCCAGATGAACGTCAATTTGTTTCGAGTTCTTGCTCTCTGATGACAACATTTTGAAAATTGTAGATGTTGTTATATACTCAGCTTACTACTGGGATATTGCCAAAGAAAGTTGCCATTATCAGGCTCAGAGATTATGAAACATTTTGAGTACAATCTCATGCTCAAGTTCAGATTTTATATAAGAATTTCTTAACAAAACTGAGAAGAATATCATACTTGGAAAGGTTTGGTAATCTTTGGGCCAGGCATGGCAACAGACAAGCCATGGCTTCAGGGCTGCAGGCCACAGGCCAAGTTTAGGGCAAATAAATCGATCCCTGGGTAAATAAATCAGCAGATTTCTGTGGATCCGCGGAAAATTATCATGCCTGCAAATTATAGGGTCTAAAATATCCAATTAATTATTGTACGTCAGTAATACCCTATGATTGTCGACCATGAAGAGACTGTTAGTGCTTTCAATGGCCAATGAATTCAAGTCAATATTTGTATAAAGACTGGTAATCAAGATTAGTTGTAATTCTCGACTATGACCTCATCTAGAACTGTTTATCCTGTTTTTCAACCTTGTACCCTAGATTAATTAACTATTAGAAACCCTATGCCCTCAAACCTCAGCTATTGTGCTCTAATATGTTTAACTATGTGCCCTTAAATCCTATATCCCTGAGCCTTATATATAGGCTACCAACTAGCTTCCATGTATCTAATGTTGTGTCACACCAAGCCCTAACTCTGTTTATCCATAACGAATAGCTTGCCCAACCCACTGCCCTAAAACTGTATATCTATTTCTGTTCTAATCATGTAACTCTGGTATGTCTTTGAATGTGTCATGTGACATGGTCAGCTGCTCTATAACGTCCAGTATCTGGCCAATGATATTGAGGCGGGTCTGTCCCCTGGTGGTCACATGACAGTTTGGCTGGTCCGCTCCGTGTCGAGTCAGCTGTAGCTGGAGCTCGATCTGCTCTTTCCTGTCGAAACGAAGCACTGTATTGGTCAGTGACGATACATAAAAATCAACAATTGATGATATAAGTAAGTATGTAAATTTCATACATAGAAATAGTGTACCATCATTGATAATTTTGTCAATGATGAGAGAAAATCAGTGAGTATGTAAAATTCAGATTTCTTTTAAAGTCTGCATTGTGAACATAAACTTCTGAATAAATGGATCACTTTATTCATTAGTTTCTTTTTTAGTTGGGGTTTAGATCTGCTTTCAAGATACTTTCACTTATATCACAGCTCGTCAGTTTGGGGAAGGAGGAAACTTGCAACATCTGTCACATTAGACCAAGGACAATGACTTTGACATCGATTCAGAAAGACAACTCTCACAAACATTCATGCTGGGCTCACAGACTAGATTTGAACTCGGGACTTTTAGTTCTGAAGTCCAAACGTTCTACCATTGCACTACCACCCTCCCTGGATCACTTTACAAATCAGCACTAATCAACTAGCAAATAAAGTATCTGCAAGCAAATAGTTTGCAAGTAAAACACTGAAATATATTTTCTGTTGTATTATTATATATTTTTTAAAATTGGGATTTAGAGCCGCTTTCAAGATTGTTTCACTTATATCATGACATGTAGATAATAGTTTGCAAGTAAAACATTGAACACTGAAATATATTTTCTGTTGTATTATTATATATTTTTTAAATTGGGATTTAGAGCCGCTTTCAAGATTGTTTCACTTGTATCACAACATGTAGATAATAGTGTAGATGTCTGACCTGAGGTTGTCGCGACTGTTGAGCAGCTGCGAGTAGATGATCTGAGTCTCCAGTCTCGGGTCCAGAGGATCCTGCCAGTCTCCCAACATCACGCCGTGGTATGTCTGACTACAGCCCATAGCTGCAAAAACACGTACGGCTTGCCACATTGCTACCTCAAGACATGGAAATTGAAACAAACAGGGGCGTAGCTACTACTAGGCCACAAGGCTCGTGCCTGCAGATAATATCGTCTTTGGAAAACAAAGTCACTCAAACCCCTTACATTCCATGCCTTAGGCATGGCAACATGCATCCTCACATCCCAGAGGTACGTATTATGTTCTGACTTCATAGTACCCCTGGCACACATCTAGGGGAAAACTTGCGCAAACAGCCAACCAATGAAATCATTTTCCAAACGATTTTGCTTTAAAAATTTATCTAATGAAATAGCGTGTATGATTACTGCTAGTAAATTGCTGGTCACGTGCATCTAGTCTACATTGGAATTATGTTCCTTTACTGATGTTAAGTTTTTTGGGATTGGTCACTGAAAATGGTTCTATATTTAGCTCCTTGGTTGTTTGCGCAGGTTTTCCCCTAGATATCGGCCAGGTGTACTAGGAAGTCAGAATGTAACAAGTACCTCTGTGTTGTGAGGATGGGTAACATGTGAATTCAGCAGAAAACAAATCCAGGCTGCAGGCTCCAAACCACATCCAAGGCGCATAAATATACCCCTGGATAAATACATCAGATCTCCACGAAAAATGTCAACGTCCTACAATAACAATACCCTTCATCAAGTCTTCAAACACGAGAAATAAACCTGATATTTCAAGCTGTCCAAAATGCATTGTAAGAATCCAATTCAGATGAAAAATTATTTGTTTTGGCAATTTGGGACTTTTTATTACCTGTGGGCAGCAATCTGTGACAACAGCTCCACTTATCTCCCTTGTATACCCCAGGGTGGTATGCATCAACTCGGCACGGATTAAACTGACATGTTTTCCGTATCGCCGACATCCACGCTGTTAGTTCATTTACATCCTGTGAAGCATGAAACCAAGATCAATTTTCTACAACAGTGGTATTATCATGAATGTTTGCATAAATTCTATATCCTTTTCAGATTATTATGCAGTTGAAATGGGTGATGCCAATACATAACATGAACATGGGTAATCTCCCCTGGTTAATTTTGCTCGAGATAACTTTCTGGTATATCAAATGCCAAGCTTGAAGTGAACCCAAGAATCATACAAAATTATCATTGCCATTGTGATGGGCTTTGCTGCTAGAACCTAAGTATTGTGCGAGTATGAGAGCTGTGCCGAGGTCAGACAGGAGGTCAGACAGGAGGTCAGATAGGAGGTCGTACCTTAGTCTGGAAGTACAGGATGCCAAAGATCTGGTCGCTAGTGTCCTCTGGGTCTCTGATCAGGATCTGCCCCATGTTGGCTCGGCTCAACGCCCCATAGTCCAGCTTCTCTACAGCGCACAACTGGGAGACAGGTATCACCTTCCTGGCCTGCAGAGAGACAGACAGACAGACAGTCAGTTAAACTGACAATCAGATAATCACACAATCATATAGTCAGACAGGCAGTCAGATAGATAGTCAGATAGTCAGTCAGTCAGACAATCATACAGTCAGACAGATAGATAGTCAGATATATAGATAGACAGTCAGACAAACAATCAGATAGTCAGTCAGATAGTCAGACAATCATATAGTCAGACAGGCAGTCAGATAAATATAGTCAGATAGATAGATAGTCAGATAGATAGAGTCAGACAAACAATCAGATAGTCAGTTAGCCGGGAGACTGGGACTACCTTCCTGGCCTACAGACAGACAGTCGGTCAGACAGATGGACAGATAACTAGTCAGTTAGACAGTCAGGCAGGTAAACAATCAGATAGAGTCAGCTGGGAGACTTGGATCAGACAGACAAACAATCAGACAGTCAAAGTCAAACAATCAGATAGTCAGACAGACAGACAGACAGTCAGACAGATAGATAGTCAGACAGACAGTTACGTTACACAGTCAAGACAAAATTGCATGGAAATGGAACCCTTGTATTTGTTGATTTTTCAATTACTTTCTAATCTCTGTAGTTTGTAAATCACAGATGACATGTACATGTAATGGCAAACACTGACTTTACCTCCTCTGACTGCGACGACGACTTGTTGTAGGACAGAGAGGACCGGGTCAGCCAGAAGTTACACTTCTTAAAGTTGAGAGGTCGCAGCCAAGACTTGGTCTTGTACGTACACTTCTGTAGGATGCCCTGTCTCAGGATCACCTCGTCCTTGTGATGTGTCGGGGACAGACCCGAACAGTGCAGGTTTTCTGGAAGAGATCAGTGTAGGAGCATTGCGTCACAGAGGGTTCAGGACTATGTTAAGACATAATAGTACCTAGTAGTATGCTCATTACATGGAACATTTCTGTCATGAATAATACAAGTGGAAAAGTAAAAAATGTTAGTAAATAATGGATGGAGTAAATTGAGTTAATGTTTTTGGATTTATTAGTGAAATTTAGTCGAAGATGATTTTATAGATTTGTGACTGTATTGCCTTTAAGAATGTACCTGAAAGTTAATACATACAACTTGTCTACAAAAGTACATATTGGGCAGCAAACATCATTTTATGCATGTCCTACTGGTTATCAATATTCTTATATTATATTTTATTTGTTAATTTTTTTTTTTTTCTCGCTATAAAAAATTACAAAAATCCAGGTAAACCAAGAAGCAGGCAGGCTTCCTCATGGTACATACTGTCTGTTTGGAAGGCGGTGACGAGGTCGTCGATGAACTCGCGGATGCTGTTGACGTACGTATGTAGGAGCGGCGCCAGTGGTTCCAGCCACAGCTCCTTGCTGTGTGGCACGTTCAGGTTACCCACACTCTGGATCAGCTGCAATACACCCACATCAGTCCGTCAGTGATCATATCCTGTCTACTGTATTTCCTCTATTAGTTCGAATCGTCAAAAAAAAATACTTTCCAACCATAAATATCTGAACAAGACCACTTTATAAAAATCATACTTCTAATTATTCGGACAATATGAGGGCGAAGGATTTCAATCCTTCTAAACAGTTCTAGCCTGTAGTAGTGATAAAGATGATATGGGTCTACTACATTGGCCATAAGTATTATCAATTGCACCTTGTAACATCATATCTTGTCTTGGACACGAGTGTGAAAGCACAGACCTACATTGGCTAGGAGTGTGAGGAATTACATCTTGTATAACTATGCCTATATTGATAACATCATATCTTATCTTGGCTATGAGCGTGAGAGTTCATAAATACCTCGGCTGTGTGAGTGAGGGTTCAGTACATGCCCACCTTGTTTAACTTGGCCTATACTGATGACATTGTATCTTTCCTTGGCTATGAGTGAGAGTTCAGTGATAGTACATGCCTACCTTGTTTAACTTGGTCTATACTGATGACATAGTACCTTACCTTGGCTATGAGTGAGATTTCAGTGATAGTACATGCCTACCTTGTTTAACTTGGCCTATACTGATGATATAGTACCTTACCTTGGCTATGAGTGTGAGAGTTCTGCTGATCTTCCTGTTGGCATGGACGGGGTGCAGAGAGAACATTTTGGGAGTCAGGATGGCTGGAGCGAAGAAGCGGAGGAAGAGAAACCCACTGACAGCCAGGTACGGCACATCCTGGACATACAGTACACAAGGTCAAGGTCAAAGTCAAGCAGGATCACAACATGTCCCAGAGCAGCCTAGTTTGTGATGGCTTTCATCTCTTGGAAATAACTATTAGTGGAAAAAAACAATTTTCCCATTTGGATGAGCTGAACATGATTTAATGCTACACTCAAAGTTTTGTTCACAAAATCCAATTTAAAATTTGAGCTTGAGCATGAAATCGTACTCAATAGGTTTTGTAATCTCGGGGCCTGATACATGTAATATTAAAGCCAAATTTGTCTTAATTGGTTGTCTATGGCCTGCTTTTCCTGAAAGGGTTATACCAGTAGTTCTTGCATTATGGCTTGTTAAGGCATGCTATTGTAAAGCCATGACATACTCTGTGTCTATGTTAGGACAACAGTACAGCTCATTTCGTCAAATACATGACTGTACATATCAATATTTCTACATTTCTGAGATAGAAGGCAACAATCTTAGAAAATATTAATGTACATTCGATACATCTATTTGCTCATATCCCAAAAGAGCATTGAGCTGTTGGATATTTTTGCTATATAAATGTGTATAATAATAATAATAATAATAATAATAATAATAATAATAATAATAATATTATTATTATTATTATTGAATTATTCCTTTGCGTGGCAGCGGAAATATTTCACCAATTGGTGACAACGACAACAACAATAATAATAATAAAAATAATAGTAGTAAGAATAATAATAACAATGATAATAATAATAATTATAACAATAAAAATAATAATAACAACAATAACAATGATAATACATGTAATAATAATAATAACAATAATTACACCTACAATCTGGGCCTGTATTTTCAAAACTTCGTAAGTCCTAAGAAGTTCATAAGTACTAAGAATGTGCCAAACTGGTTTTCTGCTTATGTTAATTTGTGAAGAGATCTTTTCTCACTAAGAAGTTCGCAAGTTAAGAAGTTTCTAGAATATTTTGGTGAATATTTGGTGAATATTTCTAGCACATGAAGGTGGAGCTTGTACACACCTCGTACTGCTCTTCTGGCCACTTTTCTCTGACAGCGATCTGCAGGTTCTGGAACACGCTGCGCATGATGCTGGGACAGTCGCGCGACGAGTGGATGATCCGCTCCATGATGTCCCCCATGTAGCCCTCCAACACCTCCTGGCTGGTCTGTAGAATGTTCTCCTCAGTTTCCCGGTGCAGGCTGTGACGTCTGACCAACAACAACAACTTTAACACATAGAATCTAATAAAGTGGACCCCCATTTAACAAGACTTCGGATATCCGGTTCCCTCGCTATCCGCACAGATTTTACTGGGAACCATATATCAGTCTTCCTATGTAAAATGACTCAGACATCCGGAAATTCAGTTATTCGCACGATTTTACCAGGAACGCAACCATCCGGATAAACGGGGGTTGACTGTATACACATTATGTTTTATTCTATTTCTTTTTAATTGGGGTTTATAGCCGCTTTCAAGATTTATATCATGGCTTGTCAGTTTATGGCAGGAGGAAACCGTGCAACATCTGTAGCACTGAATGTTGCAGTAAAACTGCGAGCACTGCCTCGTACTGACAGACCAGGGATGATATCTGTATTGCCACGGTACATCCAGCACAACCCTTTCATGATCACGTCAGAAAAGTAACATTTGCAATCATTGACATCAGGCCACAGGTTTGATTGATTGATTGAATTATTGCTTTACGTCGCAGCGGGAATATCTCACCCATAGGCGATGACTCAGGCAACAGGGACATGATTTAAACTCGAGGCCTTTGTCTCCAAAATCCAACATTATTACTACTACCATAACTAAAGAAATGTCAGCAGCTAAGCAATGTTCTGTGTGTACCTTCTGACACTGTTGACTCGGTGGGGGTCAAGTTCCACGGTCTTCTTTTCCGTGAATATCCGATCAATTTCATTGGACAGAGTTCGCTGCAGATATGGCATTCCTACGATCTGTACAACACATACAGATGAGTTCTGTTAGTAAAGTCATTACATATAATTCATAAATCCAAATCGTCACAAAACAGAATGTATGTGCTTACCTTCATAAATTGGTCCATTGACTTGGTGGCAAGTGTATTCCCTCGGAACAGTGTGTTAGGATTTGCTGGGGAAAATAAAATTGATTTGTAAATATGCTCTCACAATCGTCATTTAATTACAACATACTCATTTTTTGTTATGTTTATTAAAATTGGGGTGTGGTAAAGCCGCTTTCAAGATTCTTTCACTGTTATCACAGCTTGTCAGTTTAGGGTAGGAGGAAACCTGCAACATCCATAGCACTGAATGTTGAAGTAAACCTGCAAGCACAAGCACTGGCTGGTACTGTCGAACCATGGTACAGAATGTTCACCCAGCAGAGGATGGGTACCCAGAAGGATGACATTCGCAAGTAAATGACAAACCTTCCAGTGTCTTGAAAAGTAGCTTGCATTGTATACTCCCCAGGGAGTTGAGAAGGAAAATAAAAGCATACTGATCCACTGACCGGGGTAATAATGTGGTGCTGTGAGTATGTTATCGAGAGTGGATTTTACGCAATATGATTATGGCAAACATTGATGCTGTGCCCCTGGGACGGCTAAATGGACAAGAGTTCTACTACGCCTACCCGTATCCTCCACATCGATGCGGGTGATCTTGTCAAGGAACTCCACCACCACGTCGTGACTGAGACAAAACCGTATGAGAGATCCCGCTATCTCACTCAGCTCCAGGGTGCGGTTCTCAGCCAGTGTCCTCCACATGTAGCTCTCCAGATCGCAGTCCTGTAACAACAAAACTGTCCTGTAACAACATGTTCCTGTAACAACAAAACTGTCCTGTAACAGTAACAACAACAGCACAATACTTCAACAACAATTGTCCTTCAGCAACAACAACAACAGTCCTGCAACAACAGTACAATCCTGGAACAAAACTCTCCTGAGCAACAACAATAACACAGTCTTGCAGCAACAACACAGACCAGCATATATCCAATGAGGCAAGTGAAATCGCTAAACTGAAACTTGAACATGATTTGCCCAGTCTCACTGTGGAATCTCAATAGTGTATAGGGCATCAAATGTAGCAATGGTAAGGGTTTGGACAGGGTCAAGTTGGAGGGGGTCAGTTGGAGGGGTCAAGTTGGAGTGACTGACCTGCTGGTTGATGGCCTGTAGCAGGAGGTCAGTGACCGGCTGGTAGCAGGACGACGGCAGGACCAGCTCCTCCAACAGCTGCAGCTTCAACCGTAACTTGCCCCGGTCGATCTTACTGTTAACACAGGCAGAGGTCATAAGCTAACAACACTGTCATCTATGGAGGTAGACCTTACCACAGGCAGAGGTCATAAGCTAACAACACTGTCATCTATGGAGGTAGACCTTACCACAGGCATAGGTCATCAGCTAACAACACTTTCATAAATGGAGGTCGATCTTACTGTGTTAACACAGGCAGAGGTCATCAGCTAACTTAACACTTTCATCAATGAAGGTCGATCACATTTTTAACACTCAATTATCAATGGACACAAAACTTTGGTCCTTTTATATTACTTTCCTAAAACAATTTCTAAATAAAATTCATATGACTGCATATATACTGATGACCTTTCTTGAATTCTAATCACGGGCAATCAGGTTGTGTTTTGTCAAATTCCTTTATATTTAAGAGAAAAATGTCTTTGGAAGAATCCAAACACTGATGTCTGTCCGAACCTGCATCTCCGAATCTCTGTGGCTGTCAGAGTCTTGTGAGCAACCGAGTGCCAGCGTTTGGTCATACTGCCGATCGGGATGTCGTCTGCTCGCAAGTATATCTGGACAGCAACATGAAATAATTAATATGCATGGATGTAGGATGAACATACAGTTCATACAACTGGTAGAATAGTGTCTATGAATTTATTCATTTTTAATTGGAGTTTAGAGCCGATTTCAAGATTCTTTTACTTATATCATGGCTTGTCAGGTTAAAGCAGGAGGAAACCTGCAACATCGTTAGCACTGAATGTTGCAGCAAAACTGCGAACACTGGCTGGTACTGACAGACCAAGAATGATACCTGCATTGCCACAGTACAGACAGCACATCCTATCATGATCATGTTGGAAAGGTTACTGAGACATGATTTGAACCTGGGGCTTTTGGCTCTGAAGTCCAACATTCTACCAGTGAGCTACAACCCACCCAAATCATGTAAAGAGGATGTTTAAAAGGCAATAGAACATTCATACTTGGAAGTAACAAGGGGCATTGGGATGTGATGTAAATCTGCGTACCCGACCCATGAAATCGTCGCTACGAATGCGATCCTTGTCCATCACAGTTATCACAATGGTGAAATCCACATCAGAGGATTCTAGAGGAAACTCAAATGTCTCATGCCATTCGGGGAATCGCGTCTTCTTCTGGCTCTGCAGAATAGCAATGAACAATTGTCTTTAGCCTTCTCCAAGCTGGCGACAACTTGAGTTGCCCTGCATACACGTGCTTATGATATAAATCTTCCTACATTGGCCTTACTGCGATTGATCATGAACAACTGTCTGATGAGGTAAAATATTAGTATTATTATGAAAATAACTGATCAATCCATATCCCCAAGCCAAAATTTCTTTCTTATACCATTTAGATACCCAATGTACTTATTCCCCAACACTCGATAGTCATTTATATCTTGTATAAGTACAGTGCCCCCTCGATATAAGGCTCCTCGATACCTTGCGGATTCGGATATAAGGCGGGGTCAGCCATGGCTCCCGTTTTTTTCCGTTATTTTCATGTATTTCAATATTTTTTATTTTTTATTTTTTTAAAAAAGAAATAAATAAATTCACATGGTACATGGAACTTAGCTCCCACCCATAATCTTGTCTTTGGAACATACAACTGCTAGATCGATTCCTCCCCCCTCCCCTCCCTCCCTCCCGCCCTATGTGGATCAACAAATGAATGTAGTTAGCATTTA
>JAULBP010037271.1:0-13407 GCA_032355345.1 Lepetodrilus pustulosus
TGAACACACGAAAACCCTCGTAGTGTGACAGCGTGTAACACAGACTGTTGTGTTCTCGCTGTCAGGAGAGCATGTAGTTCGTGGGGACATTATTATATTTTCCCTAACTGAGCGAATATGTTCAATCACATGACTTTGAATAATTATAATAAAATAGTATACCATACTATGTTATTATAATTATTCAAAGTCATGTGATTCAATACATCATCAGATGGGCGTCCATTTCTAGTAGTTTTTATTATCATAACCGAAATTCGCCGCATATAAAATATATTTTCTTCCACGTTATGGGTATAATAACAAGTTGACCATGGACGTTGACGCTTCTCATAAACAGGACATGGTATGATGTTCGAATACTGATAAACAAGGGGGAAATACATTAATCACCCGACAAGTGTTGGTAGATACCAAATAATGTCATTTTGCCTTCACTACGTCGTATAAAGGCATGTATTCGTATCCAGATACACCCGACAAACACCATACGTACATGCATACTGGTTTTCCATACAACTGACAAGATTAACATCTCCCGCGTGTTCAATGCCTACATCGGCATTAGATCATTCGATACTTTGTCTATAGAAATCTAGGCTAAAATCTCGCGCAGGCGTGAGATATACTCTCGAGCGCTCGCTCAAATGAACTAGTCTCTGGAATGCAAATTTCCCCTCCGCCCGTTTTGACCGCAATCAGCTGATCGGCCAGAAAAATATCATCCGTAGCAGGACAAGACATGTAGCGACACCTGGGGCCACTATGCGACACCAGGGACCGTATTCCCCTCAAAATATGACAACCAACATGTTCAACTACAGCTACATATAGGCCTAGGCCTATTTTGTGTGTGTATGTGCGTGTGTGTGTGTGTGTGTGTGTGTGCGTGTGTGTGTGTGTGTGTGTGTGTGTGTGTGTATGTGTGTGTGTGTGTGTGTGTGTGTGTGTGTGTGTGTGTGATATACGATGTTGCTTACCGCCATTACAGACAGCCTATCGAATATATAGAATTACGTGTATTTCTTTCGTTTCAAGCAATACAGTGGAGAGTTTGCGAAAGCGGCTATTATAATTATCGAATTATTTTGCTGATTTTACAAGAAATTAAAAAAACCACCATAAGAATCCTTCCGTAGGCCATACGTTACCATATAGGGTCAACTTACCACGATCGTCGTGTAAAATCCACCAACCATTGCTGCTATTGAAATTATTCACTGGTCTTCTCCTCGGCCAAACAACACACAATGCTCATTATACATGTTTGTAATATTTATTCCATCCTATATTTGTCTTTGCCCGTAGATTCTCCTGAATATACATAATCAACATGGGAATATATACAATAATAACATTCAATAACAACGTGTGTATATATAGTGTACATATTATTCAATAGGCAAATACTAGTATTAGTACAAGTGTATAGATATTATACACCCATCAGTGCCGATTCACTATATCAAGTAAATCGGCTGGTATAAAATAATATAATGTTATACTAGTATTGTTTCTACTGATTCTATACAACCGTATAGGTTAATATATGTGTTGTTATCAGCTATAGAAAATCATGTTAGTTAAATCTATTATTAAATAAAAACAAATCACAAACAAAATATGGTATATGCTTGTACGTTTAACCATATGGTATTATAGGTATTAATTTGTACTGTGTATTTACAACTTCAATACAAAGATAATATTATCACACAGAGTGGTATGGTCTACTTATATTACGGTATAAGAACTGCCATGCACTGTATGTATACTCGTAAATGAACCAAAGCTGACATACGTATACAGGTGGAGGTGATAAGAGACGCAGCATTGTTACATGTATTGTTCACTATTTACAACACCGTTTATATACACGACACAGAGATAGTTAATATGTTGTGTGAATAGAGGGTGTATCTCATAAGAATGGGCATTGATATTAAATGTATAGGTCCATATACAGCGAGCGGAGGGTTTTTATAGTTAAAGCGTATAACTGATATTTAATTCAATGAGGGTCAGGTCTATCACTAAGTTAATTTATTTATGTTCGCGCATTTGATGCATTACTAGTAATTATATTCTCAACTGGCAATGTTTAAGCCTCATATGTATGCAATATATGCCTATTTTGCTATAATAAAATTGACATCAGACAGAGCATTTGAAACGATCATAAAATGTTTGTAGTTGTTTTACGTGCACATTGTACGAGATAGTTTTCTTATCTATCCCGCTTGTATTACCACATGTTCCAATAAAACAAAACACTCGCCATGAATTTATCATTGGTTCATATAGAGCATAATTACGAGCAAGCCATTTACAGTTTCATGACTTACTATCAACAGAATACATCGTTTTGTAAATGCGATGTAAATAATAATAGATCACTTATATACTATACGTCTTTGGCCGAGCTATAGCAGAATCAGGTAGAATAACTGTTGTAACAAAAAGGCATACAAGCACAGATTTCAATGAACGAGTAGCAATATATTTGAGTAATACACGCTTGCATTTGTGATACTTATCATCAATTTTATATCGCCAAAATCCTTTTCGTTGATCCACCTTGGGGAAAATTCGATCTAGCAGTTAATATCGTTTGTGACTATGGAGCGTTTTGGGAATGTCTACGTCAGTAAATAACAACTTTTGGATGGACAAATCAAACGTAAGTAGTCTCAGATAGAAATTCGTTTGCCCATTATATAGGTCAACCATATCTGTGATTGTATGCTTTTAAAGTACGAGTGTACGCATCCAGCTATACAAGACACACATACTGATTCAGTAACAACATATAATACTAGCTACGACCAACTAGGCCAATTCCATGCATGTGTACGAAAATAGTTTGCATAAATAGGCTCTGATATGCCGCCATTCCTCTGTAATTTGATCGTGGTCCAGATCCACAAAGCTATATTATAGCTTATCTTCACAACTGATTGTTGATTGCCTGTCGTAAGATGAGAATGTTGCTCTGATGATCACAGTCTTCATCTTACGCTATATGGTTTACGATATATTATCATTCTGTGGATCGTTCGTGAACATGCTGCGGTTGTTTTCTATAATAGTAAGTATATTCCAGAACCATTGCAGAACCAGTGTGCCATGCTTCCCAATAACATTATTTACATTTTGGAACCATATACTAAACAATAAAGGTATCAATAACTACGCATAAATCATTGCGCGTGTATATACATACAATCTATTTCTACTTCGTATGTATACACGTATATAAATACAGTATATTACTTTTATTATATTAAATCATACCGGTATGGGTAATCATTACAATATAGTAACCTTGTTGGAATCATCCCCAAACACGTATAATATTATATTCAGTTTTCATAATAAACCATCTATGCCCTTCTGGACTTGACACAGGACCGCTGAGGACCGCTGAAGACCATTGCGGACCACTGAAGACCACTGAAGACCATTGAGGAACATTGAAGACCGTTGTGGACCATTGAAGACCATTGAGGACCATAGAGGACCAGGCAGGACACACATAGAACAATTTCATCGTTGTGAGCATCTCTGATGAAGTCAGAAGAGGACATCTCATATTGTGTGGTTCTGCTTTTTAAGTGTGATGAGTATAGCATTGTTTTTCAGTTAACAGCAGTAAACGGAAGAGTTAAACCGAATGTTCTGCACAAGTTTCACGGGTAAAGTTAGCATTGCTACCAGTAGATCCGTTGGTGTCCTTCACATGTGAGTTATGTACTGAAACAGACAGGAAAGCATTCATGAATATCCGTTACACAGAAGCATAATGTTAAAATTATTTTTATAACATAAATATTTTTATATAGTTAATATATGTGTGTATACGTACGAATAGAAATACTACCATTCATGTAACACACATACATCATGTGTACATGGATTGGAAAATGATAAAATACCATAAAATTACATTCCTATTATTGCAAAATATCACTATTTTATTTGTTGCAATATCAAATATAATGATGAAATCACGAAATGTGAAAGAGGTATATTTAATAAAAGGTATATTTATCAGTGCACATCCCAACTGGAACTTTAGAGTAGAATTGGTCATATGTATTCCTAGGAATAAACAACATCTATAGCTTCAATATATGTTCTTGCATTATACTTTATGCCCAATTATACCGTTTCTATTAAACACTAATTTATCTTTTCAGTATTTGGGACGTACAACTGCATGTATATGACTGTCATGTTTGAAAAGTTGTCAATTTTATATACATAGTATGACTAATATACACCAACGTATTTAAATCATATATTTTAATATAACGACTCTTGGCAATATTGACAGTTGTTTCAATTATGATCGCGAAATCGTGGTGTTAATAATACTACTAATAACAACAACAACAACAATCTAATTGTAAATCTATATAGCTATATACAAACAACGTTAACAGTCACAGAATGCTAAACTATACATACTAGTTAAGTATGATTAATATATCTACAAATAGATATGATCAATTTGTGGAAAATCTAGATTAAGTATTATTGTATAAATGGAACGAAAGGTCAAGAAAAGAATAATAGTTACAACAGACGATAGATATTCGGAATAACTGTTAAGCTTGCACTAACTATAAGAAAGAGACTTTAAACTTGTATTTAGAGTTCAATGTAGAACTGATATGACTGTGAATGTCAAGAAAACAACAAAAGCACATGTGGACCACTACACATCATGCTAAGGATAGAGAACACTATGACGGAAGTATTGAAAACTTTCTTGTAATCAAGAATAATACGTTTCTAACTTTCTAGACACTGACATCAAATACGCATGCATTTTAAATAGTTTCAACTAAAGGTTATTATAGACAGCATACGAATTTATTTATCTGTCCATGTAGCCTGTCAGTATCAGCCGGTGTTTACAGGTTTACTGCGATTACGAGCTGCATATGTTGCGGGTTTCCTCCTACGCTAACTTAGCAAGCCACAAGTGAAAGAATCTTGAAAGTGGTTTATAAACCCCAATTCGAAAACCCAAATAGAATTAATAAATGAAGAAAAGTATAGCCACGACATATTTCCTCCGATTAACATCTATAGAATTCGGACAAAAGAAATACTATTTTCTACTTTACAGGTGTGCCATATGTAGAATTATATTAATTAACCAAAAGGAAGAAAGCAAGTAGACCTATATTCTTTCATCGCCCATTATAGATATTAGAAACCGTAACAGCATCTAACATTTTACGCAATGTAGTTAAACCTACATGATGATGTAGATGAATAAAAGGATGTTCAAAAACCAATAGGCCTAATAATAATGAATAGGCTAAGAACCAAACGAATCCAGCCAAACGAAACGTAGTTGAAATTGCATGAAGGGGCAGAAAATTCTCAAAGACCGATTTATACCAAATAATAGTATAGCAAAGCTAAAATAAAAAGTATATTCACAGATGCCTCTTACAAATATTAGATACCCTCGCTATAATAGACTAATATAGTAGGCTTATGTAAGCTACATGACAAGGATATCCAATATTTGTAACAGGCACCCGTTGTAGCCTATATCCATTAAATCAAGAACCAAATGAATCCATTCATGAAATGAAAGATATTAAAAGAAATGTGTTAAAAAAAAAGAAGTATAATTAGAATAGCGATAATCTAAAACGTAAAAGAAATATAATCTACAAAGAAAACAAATTAAATATACGACAATCAAAAGGGGGCTCAACTCTCGCAAGCGAGAGTGGTTTACCACTAGAAAACAACCGTTGTCATGATCTGACAGGCAATAATTTGTCTTCCGCCGTAGGCTCTGTATTGTCCAATGCCTGAAAGCAATCTCTTGTATAAATCATACGAGCCCCTAATACGGATATTTATTATATAAAAATTATAAGACGCCATCCGGTTTTATCTATCTAGCACACATTGCAGTTACATGGAAACGGAGAATAGATATATTACAAGAACAACACGCCTATATACTGCTAGCTAACACACTTCACAGAAGCAATGGTTAGGTAATTACAAGCCAACATGTATAATACACAGAAGCGACACAACATTTTAATACACACGGCGCTTCAATCCGAGTATAGCATTAATAATATAGCGATGGCGCTGCAAATGAAATCAAGGATTACATAAATAATTAGTATATTTTAAATAATAAATATTAATATCAATTAAGCATTATGGGGAAACCTTTGCATCTTTAAACCAGTAGCAAAAGCATTAGTTGTCACTGCAAAATGTGTTGGCAGCGATATTATAATGACTTAATACCGTATATGAAGAGAAAAGCGTTCATACTTTATAAAACCTTAAGGAATTAATATATCGCAAGCTGTCAATCACCCAGTTAGTGGCAGTGCGCGTCAGCCAATCTGAATACAGCTATTCTTGAAACTCCCATGCCAAAAATGTCCGACAAACATGTCTTTGGAAGGAAATCTTAATGCAGGAAACAGCTTCATATTCCTGCATGTATGACGACATATGAAAACGCATTCTTGATAAGAGCTTCTTGGATCGATGTCATATTCTGTTTGCATGTGTGACAAGTTTGATGGACATTTTTTTTTGGTCAATAGTCAAATGTAATGGAGGCTTATAGTATGCACGTTAACTTACCACGTCGTGTACGAGTTCGTTGGCTTTCTTTTCCGTAGAGGCCGCAACTACAGCATCGTAAGTTGTCAGGTAAATACAATCGTGGTACTTCTCCACGAATTTAGTCTGCTCAAGAACGTACCATACTTCATCTGTAGACAAAATTAAACACAAGTATACATTACTACGTATATTCCGTGTTGACATAATAACATAAGCACACAACATACGATGCATTGGCATATCTTTGAAACGTTCTTACAATCTTCTTAGCATGGGCGTGCTATATCATCCTCTGTCAACAGAGTTATCAGCTTGAAATACTATGACTATACTGAATAGTACGAGCTGTCGGGAGAGGGTGGTGCAATAGGTATCCTTAAGATTGTCGTACGGTCGTAAGAATGTTTAGAAAATAGGCCCCCGCCCGATGAACTATGTCCACAAATTACGTAAGACTTTCTAAAAATTACTTTTGTGATATTATATGTACGCGTTATTGCACTGCTCGGTAATATTTTACGTATGCTTACTTTTTAAAAACTTCATGACCGATAGAATTGTAGGTACTAACAATACTTATTCAGAAAGGGTGGCAATTTCTTAAATCTGGGGATTACAGAGCACCAAAAGATGGTCAATAGTACCCCATATAAATGCATATAGTATTATTATCATTACTATTTATTTTGTATCTTCTGTTGTAAAGCGCTTTTATATCTTGTGAAGAAAACTTGTGAACCCGAGTTGCGCATGGCCCCGTACGTGAAAAGTGTTCGTAATCTCGAGGCCGGTTTTCTTTTCATGCATTATGATGTATGACCAGATGCTGACACTAATTAGTTATACAGATGCACCATGTCAAAGGGTAAACTGTTAAGTTTCGAGGATACAGGGCCACTCTTTGTAAATTGTTTACGAGAACAAGTATTCATGTATTATTACTGACACGCTGTCACACATAAATCCTATGCAAGAGATGAAATTAGTTAATAAAAGCATTCGTATTGCACGCGACAATGTAATTACTTTTTGTTGCACTAGCAACACACCACATAATACACGTTTGCTTGGACAGCGTTGATACGAAATCTTAAACTTTTATAGAACATAATACTACGTACAAGAATTCGCCATCTTTATTATAATTAAATTTTTCTTCCAGCATGGAAATGCCATGCATACATTAGTAAGCATTTATATATTGTTTTTTTTACGACGCCATGATTATACAATTTGTCGTAAAGCATACGAATCTACGTCATTGCAAGAGCGAGATCGAGGCTATGATCTAATTGTTATGAAACATAATTTATAATAAATGTCGTACAATGATGATGTCACATTAAATACACGTCCGAGGTCGTTTTCTATAATCCTTCAAAGTCGTACGTCGTACATGTGCAAACTCATGTAAGCGTACGCTGACGCAATACTTGCAATGTCTCCTTTATTTGTTTACGGTTAAAGAATGCATGTGACATGCTTGCTCTGCGTGAACAGTCTAAATCTCTGAGGTATCCATACTTACAAAGAAATCCTGTGAGAGTATCATATAGAACTAGGCATAAAACAAAGCATTCGTTTTCAATTGATAAAACACTAGTTTTTATTTATTTTTTATAGTACATTTCTTTTAAAATTGGGGTTTAGATCTATAGTAGCTTTCAATATTTGTCACCGATAATTAATAGACAACATTTATTCTAGAAACTTAGTAAATCCTAAGAAGTTCGTAAGTACCAAGAATTTGCCAAACTGGTTTTCTTCTTATGTTAATTTGTGAAGATATATTTTCTCACTAAGAAGTTCGCAAGTTATAAGAAGCTTCGAGAATACGGAGGTAACTTAAAGCATTTTACTTTAATTAAATCTCTACACATTGATAACTACAACTTAGATACTCTGTAACCTAAAACGTACACAATTTTCCATGAGACCGACTATCCAATAGGCCTAAACTATAGTATCCAAATATGTATTGCAGTGGTATGACTACTATGCCTATATGTTTGACACACTGCAGACCTCGCAAAACTTGCGATCCACGATCGGCGGAATAAAGGTAGGGCTATTTAATGAATAATAATGTTAATAATAATACTGCATTTATAGCGCGCCGAATTCTTCCTATAAAGCTGCATCCGGGTACCCGGATGATAAAGCTGCTCATTGGTGCTTTAAAGGGAGAGCAAACAAGAACAGTAATTTACAGTGATTGATGGAACCTTTATAAATCATTGACTTGACGGAAGCTGAAGGTGTTACATTGCATCACAAATACCCCGACAGGTGAAATTGTTTTCCTCCTCTGTGAAGAAGTTTAATAATCAACCTCATCGTGTGTTTTCTTTTGTGGTTGATGAAGAAGACTTGTCAGTTAACAATATAATGATTAAATTGTCGCCGTGACGATTTTTATCTTTTATCTATTATCTTTCTTGTTAACTGCCGGATGCTCAACGGCCTAAGCCATGGTCAGGCAATAAAAAATACTTGACAATATATTACAGTACTAGTCTGGATAGTATGACCATAAATAGTCCTCTTAAACCATCTTCTGTAACAACGACCATGTGGTATGTCCTATAAATAACCCCAGCCTTAAAGAAGAATACAGTTCGGTTCCAAATGTGAACTTTTTTTCTGACGTCACGTGTTTAACATTGGGTCTCGTGCCGTGACACCGAGACGAGATGGATGACACTTTCGTAACCTCTGACCTCAGCATAGTGTTTTCGGAGGGGGAACCGCTTTCACAATAATCACACGAGAATTAAACATAGTGTTGCTGTCATCGTTTATGTGCTCTTCATATCATGAAAGATATCATTGTTGACATAATATCCTGGGGTTTAAGCCTTATTACCAGAATACTTCTTTCTTGGGTGACAAGGACGTGATGGTTTCTTTATGAACAATAACTACACTCAACAAAATAAATTTAGGACCTGGGGATATTTTGTCGGGAGGCTTTCTACCAAATTTCAGAAATCTGCTTGAGGAATCTGGTGCCATTATTCTTCCAATGTATCTACCGAGCCTGTAGAGGAAATCAGTCGTATATAAAATATTAAAATAATATAAAGCTATAATTGTTATGCCCAAAAAGACGACTGGCTCTTAATTAATTTTGCCGTGTATATGTCCATTCCAAATAGCCTACACTGCAGGCATAACTAAACTGATGTGCACAAGAAACGATACCAAAAATTATCAAAAGTTTACATAAAAGATAGTATAATATCAAAGTGTATGCACTTTAGAATGATTAAATATGTTGGTCTATTCGCAACCACATGCTTTCATTTGAGTAAAGCTGCATTAACCCTCTGCCTGCTGCAGGAAACCGGAGATGCCCTAAAGAGCTGTGTTTGTGCATAATCCAGCAGGGAGAGAGTTAATGTATCCATCTGTTTATTTTTGTTTTCCTGTGAAGACAGATGGACATATATCTTGTCTTGCAATGGTTATACAATGTAATTCAACCACATGTCCTTTACTAAGACAGTTTCCTTATCATAATGTGCTGCTATTGGTTTGTCTATTTTAATTTATTTTTTATTCATGCACATATTACATGTGCATATAACTGGGGCAGTACTACAATATTAATCTTACAAAACACTTTAATTCATGAGCGGGAGAGACATGAGCGCTCATGCTAAAGTCACGGGGTCCCCGTTGTTAAATTACTGTTACAGTATCGTATTTAATACCCGGGGCTGTGTGCATTCTTACACGTGCATGCATGCACGACGGCAACATTTATTGTACACACCAGGGTCTATGACACATTCCATTACTCACCTCGAACGTTTCCGAGAAAAACTGAAATGCCCACATTGTTATAATCTTGGAAGATCTGAAAATACAAAAGAAAGACTTTATCCTTCAACTTAATAACAAGAAAAAGTAATAAGGAAATACAAATATGTAGATTATTTTGGAAAAAAACCAAACCACCCTTCAAATCTTCATGGAATGTGTCTGGTGTCATCATGCAGGCACAATTAATTCATAGATGTTTAGCACACTTTCTAAAAGCAAGGTCCATTGATTTCTTGAATAGATCTAACGTATGAAAGAGAGATCAGGAGAAATTTGGCTTTAGATCCGCTTTCGATATTATTTCACTTATATCACGGCTTGCATGTCAGATTAGGGCAGGGGGATCTCCACAACATCCGTAGCGCTGAATGTTACAGGAAACCTGCAAGCACCGACTTGTATACTGACAGACCAAGGATGGCACCTGCATTGCCCTGGTACAGACAGCGCATCCTATCAATATCGCGTCATCTGGAGAATTATATGGATAAGGATATGTGGAGATATTGCTTATATATAGCTTACTATTTCTTTTGCCTGTGCATAAAATTGACATTTTTGTTGTAGAATATAATTATTGCAAACACATCTTGGATTTTCCGGGATTTTTCGGATTTCTCGGATTCCCTTACCTGTCTGAATACTTTGACTCCCGCGGGATCAATAAAATGCATGGCGGAGCAGTCGATGACGATATGGTGGAAGGGACGAGGATCTTCCACGAGAACTCCTGACAGCGACATCCTCTTGCCGAGCTTGTCGTTGTTGGGCATCGGAGGTTCTGGGTTGATCGTGATGGCGTTCTTCTTGGGTTCGAGATGTAACACAGTTGTCCCTTCGTTGATCAAATGTTGCTGACTCTGGAAACAGAGACACACGTTGAGTTGCATCGCGCATGCGCTACTTCATGAGCTACGCATCTGAACATTTTACTAAGAGACCATTGCGCTCTCGTAGCGATTTCTTAACTACGCCATTGCGATCGGGCACGTACGACGCACATTGCAACAACATCCTTCTTCACACATATGAAACCAGATCAATTGGCATTGAAATAGGACCTTCAGATCCTGGGATTCGAACTTGATTTGGGAGTCCAACATCTACGCTTAGCCAAATAGACAACCAGAGACCAGCGTATCCTTTCACAAAGCTCTCTTATCCACTAAGGGACCATAGCGCGCTCCTAGCAGTGCATTACTAGGCTATATCGGCAAAATGTGCGCTATGGTCTCTTAGTGGATAACAGAGCTTTGTGAAAGGATACCCAGTATTGTATGCCACATATAAGATGGCATGGATTAATAAACTTACATGCAATCTGGTCAGATCTTGTTTCTCCAGTTTCTTCAGTCGTTTCAGGAGTCGTTCTGGCTTAACCCCTGCCACTTTGTATACATGCCTCATGAAGATTTCCGCGTTAGCGTAGTAGACGGGTGCACTGAATCCGATAACTCTGATACCACTGTTCATCTCGGCCTGATAACACACAGAATACCCAATTTGTTTCTTAAACAATATTTCTTTGGGAAAACTTCCGGGATTCACGAACAGCCAACTTAATGGCTATCTGAACACGTCTCACGAATACCCATTGACATCAATATAATTAAAGGCATACTATCACATATACTTATGGCCGTTTTTGACTAGTTCTTAGCTACAACTACAAAGTACATTCACTTGACATACATATATAAATCATGTTTGTACTACCAAAAACCTTTCTTCCGCTGTAAGGTAGGCACAATTCAATTGCAACAAACTGTTTTGGATTTTGCTGTTTATATAACAACCTGAACAATCTTAGTTCTTGTCCTTCTTTATATTAAAGGGGACATAACTCTCAAATGTTACGACGAAAGAACTACGACTGCTTCATATATCATGAATATATCAAAGACAAGATAATTATTAGTCAGGAATAATAATTATTATTAAATATTAAATTTATTATAAATATCAAGTGTTTGGGACTTAGTATACCAGTAAATAACTTTTGGGTGTACAAATCAAACGTAAATAGTCTCAGACAGAAATTTGTTTGGCCATTATCTAGGCCAAGCAACCGTGATAGTATGCCTTTAATTAATACTATTAAATCCACAAAATGTATTATCAGATTATTTACATCAAATTTAAATTTCTATATATCCACGATGTTGATACCATCCCCGGGCACACGAATGTTATGTATTGCACGAACTGTTATACTTCTTTACAATGTTCGTGACGACAACTTTAAAAAGTATGGTAATGGATGATAAGTCTGCTCCATACATGTATACTTGAATATGGAAATACATTGCCGTTTGTGTTCGCTTTCCAACTGATGATACCGGTAATAGTAAAATGAATGAAGTATTATGCATCTACATAAAATGAACTGTATACGTGGTATAACTGTTTATAACAATATGTTCCACCTCTAAGTACATTGACCATAGGAATAGTCATGCTATTGTCATCTGACCAATTGTCATTAGTGTTTGAATATATGTAAATCACTGTTACATTATATGTAGGCACCCATCCACAATTCGGCATGGTATACGCATTTCCTAACACTGTGCAAAATCTGAATGACCTGCGTTACATAGTTTTTGAGCAATGTTACCAAACAGGGGTATCTAGCATTACCTGCCAGACTATATATATTGCAGATTGATCCATGTAATATTTGAAACCTATTCTACGTTGTTTCAGACGACTGTATTGCCAATGAAGACGCTAGTAGCTATAACTTTCTCCGGGACCTGCCTGAGAGGGAGTACGGTGTGACTGTTGTGAGGCAGTGCCTGGATGCGTGTCGTGCTGAGAGCATCCACTATGCGCAAATTCCGGTAAATATATACAATATTATTTCAGTCTACCTTTTAAAGGGGCAAGATCATACTTGCATAGGGAAAAATGGTCACTATCGGGGTTATTACATATTCTGAAAGAACAATC
>JAULBP010037381.1:0-13406 GCA_032355345.1 Lepetodrilus pustulosus
TCGTTTGTGGTCGGCTTCAAGAAGGACTGCATGACCTTGAACAGCGAGTCCACGCCTCGGATCACGGCCATGATGTCGGCGAACTCCTCGTCCATGGACGACAGCTGCACAACGAGGTCAAAGGCCTCCAGCATCCCGACCTCGTTGGGGTACGGCTGGACGCCCTTGAAGCTCTGGAAGGCCAGTTTGGCGGTGTCCATGTCCAGCTTGATACTGGCCAGAGCCAGATTGGTCACGCCGACGCTGTCAGTCTTATTCATGGCGGTGTATGCATCCCGCGCCGTGGTCAGGTGGGCGATGATCTTCTATTGGTTGAATCCGTCCTTCGAGGACATGAGAGCCAGCGCCTGGGCGTAGTGGGCGTCCCCCAGCACCTCCTGGTCGTCACCACGCTCGGCGAACTCCAGCGCCTTCTCCACCTTCCCGTGCTGCAGCATCATCTTGGCAGCTTCTGTTGTGTTGCCTGGAACAGTGATTATGGAGTTTAATATTGCTGCCGGAATCTTTCAGCCATTTCCGACGAACAGAACACAATTTTTACTAAATCCTTAATAATTTTAATTGAAGTTATTTAATTTAATTTTTTACCGAGCCAGGCAACACTGACCTTCCTGCACCATTAGAGTAGCAGCTTGTTCCACGTATGAGCGATTTTTCAGGAACCTCAGTCTGTCCTAGACACGCGGCAGACGTTCCAACGCCTCCACCATCTTGGCCTCATTCTTGTACTTGTGGTAGAAGCCGGCTGCCTTGTAGCTCAGTCTGTCCACGGTGAAGTTGATGCCTGGCTTGTTCTGGACCAGCACTCGCGGAACATCCTGGCCTTTCTTCTCCTGATGATGAAAAATAAAATCCAATAGAACGTGTGAGCACGATTAAAAAAATGGACATGTTCCGGTGAAAATAACATACTCATGTGAGGGAATGAAATGCATTGGCATCCCTATTTCGTAGATTATCTTGGTAAATACTTCATGGAATTATGAACAAAAATAAAAAAATAAATTTATTTGGAATGCTTTAACCAAAATGATGACTGCATTGCGAAGGTACAGACAGTACATCATGCTATCATGATCACGTTGCGATGATTTGAACCAGCGGCCTTCGGCTCCAAAGTCCAACATTCCACCACCCACCACGAAACCTGTTTACAAAACATCAAAAACAAGAGATAATAACAAATAATAATGTGTTCTATACTAACTGTGATGAGCTTGTATCGCTCCAGACAATCAATGGCTTGGTCGTACAGTTCCTCGTTGTCCAACACCTCAATGGCTTTGTGATAGTTCCCCAGTTGTTCGTAACACCGACTGCTGTCAATGTGTTTCTTGCAGCGACGGTACATCTTGGCTGCATCCACAAGCTGAGGGACAAAGATGAATGGATGGTTACATTCATCGAGACTGTTCTCTAGTGTATTGTGTAGATATAGAGATATTACATGCTTCTAAACTTTTGCAAAACCAAATGTCTGATAGTGGATTATGACCAAGATCTAAATCTAAAAATCTAAATAAATAAATCTAAATATAAAATATAAAACAAACATGGATTTGCATGAGTTACAGTTGGTGAGTGTGTGGAGTTGGGGTTAGTGTGTGTGTGTGATGGAGGTGGGGCTTTGGGTGGGGTTTGGGGCAGCAAGTGTTGGGTGCGAGTATGAGGGAAGACGAAACACATCTATGTCCTTTTAAAAAAATACCTTCACATCACAAACATCACATCTTAGCATGGGATCAGAAAAGTACCTTCACATCACATCTTAGCATGGGATGAGAAAAGTACCTTCACATCACAAACATCACATCTTAGCATGGGATGAGAAAAGTACCTTCAGCTGATACAATGATACCAGTCCATGGTATTCTTGGAAAAATCAGAGACAAATATAACTCTAATCAAAGTCAATGCTTCAAGTATATCCAACATCCATTGCAAGCCGAGAGAGAGAGAATTAGTTGCTAGTTGTCTCACCATTCCACACTTCTCATACACCAGTGCGGCTATCTCGTATTCTCTGGCATTCTGCAGACATAGTGCGGCCTTCTTGTCGTGGCAGCTCTCCATGAACTTCTCGGCGGCAAAGACGAACTCATCTCTCATCCTCTTGGGGTTGTCCTTCATCCTGGACGCCTTCAAGGCCTGGTTGTGCGCCTGGGCCACCTTCTCCTTGGTCTCGTTGCCGCCCATCTTGTAGCACTTGCCGGCCACTTCGTACAGATACCGCCTCATCATCTCGTCTCCGCGCTTCTCCCAGTCGGCCGGCGTCGACTTCTCCGCGAATATCGTGTCCTCTGTGGACCCTAAAGCAAACAAGATTTCAAGATATCAGGATTATGTTCGGTTCTCGCCTTTCTTGTCTCTCATAATCATTGAAGCACACATAGTGATGGAAATTCAGAAAATAATAAAGAAGTTTTTCTCCATAGGCCCAGTGTTAATGATGGTCAAGTCTGTAACATGCAGGGGGTCCCATAGATACTTTTAACATTGCAGATTTGCAAATGACCATTTCTGTCTGTAGAGTGCCAATACAGATATCATCCTTGGTCTGTCAGTACTAGCCGGTGCTAGCAGGTTTACTGAAAAATTCAGTGCTACCCATGTCTACCTCAGTCTCTACCCATGTCTAGGCTAGTAAAGCATTTGACTTACCTCCAGAACAGAGATCTCCTTCCGAGATACATCGCACCAGCTTCCTGGCTTTGAAGTACTCGAACATGGGTGCTCGTTTCTCTTCGCTCTCGTCGAATATCCAGACATTGACTCTAGCTCGGGTCAAAGCGGTGTAGAGGTGCTTGATTTCCGAGTTGAGAATCTTGTGCTGGTTGGCATCAAAAGCCAGAGGACGAGGTCTTTTGGCCTGTTTCAAGACTTCTGAAAAATTCCATACCAGCAAAGTGATTATTTATTATTGCCCTGGGGCCATATTCCCAAAGCTGTCGTATACGTAACAACATCGTTAATTTAAGCTTTCATGGAAAAACATTTGATGATCCCCGAAAGAGTCACATTTTCCTCAACGATGGCGTAACAATGATAGCTTCAGGGCCCTCAAGGCAGCTAGACAAAAAAAATAACAAATATATTAAAAGATTAACAGATGTTAACAGATAAAGTACCTTCATCAATCTCAACAAGGTTTTCCGACTGCTTTTCCTCTTCACAGGACTTTGTTAGTTTTTCCAGGTACGACACGACAACTCGCCACTCCTTGGAAGCCTGCAACAAGTACAGTACAGAGATGACCATTTCCTTTTCTCAGAAATGTTCACGGCAAGTCAACTATTCAACTAAAAGCTCCTATGAGGAAATATGAAATATCAATATCGAAAAAGGACAGCCCAACACTGAACTAATACATCCTGAATAATTAGAAAGAAGGACATCCACAAACAACTATGACATCACAAACACGGCAGGGTTTGACAGTAAGGATTGTCCGTCTGCCCGGGAGAGGTATTATCCACAGGCAACAAGTGAAATAACCTAGATCAATAAGTCCATTACCTAAAGGGCAAGTAGTTTCTTGTCTGACAGGACACAGGGACAAGTGCCTAAAAGAGTTAATGTAAAGCCTTGCGGTGAACTACGAAACTTTCAGGATTGAGCTACCATACCAAAGAGTGTGGACACCCCGTTGTAGAGATGTGCACAAGGTAGGAAAACACTCTTGTTAAACAGTGAGTGATTATGGAGTTTGAACGTCGCTGCAGGAATCTTTCACCCATTTGCAACGACAGTAAGTGATATCAAAACACAGTGGACTGAGTTCCGACCTACCTGTGAGTCCTTGAAGAAGTTGTAGAGGAGGACGTCGTCAAACTCCAGGCCCTTGGCCTCGTAGATGGTGAGAACGATGCCGTGGCTCAGCTCCTCGGGCATGCTGTTCTTCACGGTCTCGTTCACCACCAGGATGGCCTGGTGTGCCCCAAACTCGATGTGGGACGTCTTCCGCTTGTTGCCCTAGAAATATTACGATACACGTCTTGATAAAAAAATAAATAATAAGAACAGGGACCCGTTGCACACAACAATCCTAGCGCTATAGAAGTTGAATAAACATATAGGAGCTATGCCTCTCATATCCCTCCGATCGCCCTTTAGAACATTTTGAGTACAATGCTATTTTATTTAAATATCAGTTGAGCATGAAACCGTACTAAAAAAGACAGTCTTTATTTTTGGGCCAGAATTTATATGATATTAAAGTCATGTCAGTGTACCTACCTGGAGCAAGATGGCCAAGTCTCCAAGACTGCAGGACTCCAGAAGGATGGGCGGTGGTCCGTTGAACAGACCCTGGTCCTTCTGAAGGCGATCAAACGACTCAGGGAAGAACTCCACCATCAGATCTAGCACGGCCGAAGCAAGGGAGAGAATCCCTGCATGAGACCGGTAGTTGTGCGTCAGCTGGTAGATCTTCTTGGGCACCTGGATGCTTCCGATCCGACCCTTGGCGTGGAGGGACTTCCGGGCGTAGAAGAACAAGGATCTGAGGTCGCTGAATCGGAAGGAGATGCCTCTCATGATGCCCTGTGCCGTGTCGCCCGTCAGGAACATGTCATTGGGATCCTGGGGCAGTCTCAGCAAGACGCAGAGCTCAGCTTGGGTGAAGTCTTGGGTCTCGTCCACGTACAGTTGATGGACGACCCACGTCTGCTCATCCACGTCTCGGAGTCTCTTGTAGATGTTCTGGACCAGATCTGCCTCGTCAAACAGGGACTTCTGTTTCTTGAAGTGGTTGTACCGCTTGTACAGGTCATACACTTTGTCCCTTTCTCCCGTGAAGTTCGGCGCCCTCTTCTTTCCAAGTTCAATGTACTCCTCCATGGACAGGTGTCCGTCTTCCGTTGAAAGAGCTTCGAATGATCCCTTGATGAACGACATGATCTCGGTCCAGACCAGGGATGGGTGGTAGTTCACAGGCATCTTCTTCAAGATCTTTGGCCACACCTCTTCCGCGAACACCTGGTATGTTACCTCGCGCCTCGGATCGACCTTCTGCTGCCTGGCTGCACCTCCAGCTTGTTCTGGTCTGTTGTCAGCATCCTCATCCAGGTCGGCATCCACCTTGTCGTCATCAACATCATCGTCGTCGTCATCAGAATCTGGCTCCAGGGGAGTGAAACCAAACAGGTCTTCCTCGCCGCCCCAGCCCTGAACCTTCCTGGCCAAAGTCCCGTCTTTGTTCCTCTCAAAGAAGTGAGGAGGATCCAGCGAGGCATCCAGCATCAGGAGAAGCTGTTTGGACGTCACGAACAGAGGGTAGGAGAAGTCGTCCACATCTTGCAGTCTCGCCGGAACGTCCTAAACTTCTTTTTCTGCATGGTTTTTAGTTTACTCGTGAGCGTGACAGAGTTCATAGAAATTCTTGTGGACTTCTGTACACAAGACGGGATTCTTTGTGACGAAGATTTGATGCAGATGATCGTATTCGGGACCACCAAAATCATCGTACTCGTCGTCATCTTCATCCAGGTATTCATTGTCTTTACAACTGGCATTTTCAGACTGGCCATTTCCATTGACATCAGTTACTTCCCCTGATTGGTCCCCATCACCTTGTCCTTCTGGAACATAACCATTTAGCATTATCAACTGATGAGCTTAAAGGCATAATATCAGATATTTATGATTGTTTTTGAATAATTCTTAGCCAAAATTGCAAAGTACTCACTTGTCATACCTAAAACCATCTTTGTACTCGAAAAACCTTTCCATCGCTGTATGGTAGACAAAATACAAATGCATCCCCACGAATATGTGAATCAAATGGGTTTTTTAACTAGCGGTCATCAATCTGTAGGCCCCAACTTTCGTTTTCTTCATTATTTGCATACAAAGGGGTGTAATTGGTCTATTCTTTACTGGAATTCAAAGTGTTAGGACTCGATTTCTCAGAATTCATTCACAAATTAACTAATGCATCGAATACAAGATAATTCTTTGGATGTACAAATCAAACTTAAATAGTCTCAAACAGAAATTTGTTTGGCCATTTTCTAGGCCAACCAGCCATGATATTATGCCGTTAACACTTCTGCAAGAACAAGTTACACTACAAAAGTAGGTCATACCCTATCAAAAAGACCATGAGTAACATAACTATACGAGAATTGGTAGCCAAACTAAGAACATACACATACCAGCATCATCTGACTACATACCAGCATCATCTGACTACATACCAGCATCATCTGACTACATACCAGCATCATCTGATTTCTGGTCCTCCAGGTATCTGTCGGCTCTGGGTAGGAACGCTTCACCGGTCTTCTTGGCCATCACCCAGTAGGTGATGAAGCTCGTCCACAGTCGGTAGAGGCAGCACGTGGTCTTGCCGGTGCCGCTTCGCCCCAGGAGAAGGATGGGTTCCTTGGACCTCAGGTGGATGATGGCATGCTCCTTGTCTGTCACTCTGAACGGGAAGTCCACCTTGTGCTCGATGTTGTGCAGGATGATGTTGACCAGAGCGGACGAGAAGGAGTAAAACTTCAGGATGTGGTACTCCGTCTCGTTGGCGCTGGCCGGTGGGTAGAGGACCATCTGCTGCTTGTCCCGAACCACCTCAAGACTCAATTCGTCGTCCTGCTCTGCGTAGAGCATTGGGTAGCGTTTCGAGACCCTGCCTTCGAACTGCGGGTCTTTCACGCCTTTCAGTTTTTTCTTCAGGATGCAGGTCTCTCCCCTGCTGTGAGACTTGATGATGTTCTGGATGGACCTGTACAGGTTGTCGTGGTCGAACACGATGTCCCAAACACGGATGATCTCCGAATAGATCCTCCCTCCCTTCACGGCAAATTCTTGCCCGTCGCTCAGAAGTCTCTTGTCGGCGTCCTCGCTGCATCTGGCTGAGAATGCGACAGCCACCTCCCAAATTATTCTGGCTGCCTTGGACAGCTTGGCTTCAAAGAGTTCAAGAGTTGATGGTGAATTGGAAACTTTTTTGTGAAGGTACGGTCTCCATTCTCCGTTTGCAAGCATTTGGATTCGTCTAATGACTCTCTGTTTCAGCTCAGCCGGTACACGCTTGTCCCGAAGACACTTCCACACATCTGCAGTGCACTCTACCTCCCATGCCAGGTTGTCGAACGTGCCGACAGTCACTTCAAACTCTTCGTTTGCCTCATCTATTTCCTCCTCTTCCTCGTCTTCTTCTGCAGTGTCCTCTTCCTCTTCCTCTGGCAATCTCTCAAACGCTGCTGCCCCATTTTTGGGTGAACCCATTTGTTTTTCTACAACCACAGTCTTCTCGACAGCTTTGACTGCTTCAGTGCTGGCCTTCCCCTTACCAGTCTTACTTTCCCTGTACATGGAGACATCCGGATCTGGTCGCTCACCCAGTATTTCCCTGATCCTTTCCTTGCTCTGCGCAACTTCCCCGAGATAGACGGCCTTCACCCTGATGCCGAGGTCAAGGTAACTTTCTCGTGGAGAAGAGTCTCCCGAGCTTCCGTCTTCACCGTTGGCCAGTCGCGGACCTTCAGACTTGGCTGGAGCGGGCTTCTTCCGAGGCGGTTCTGCAGACTTGGCCTTGGCCGCGGGAACGTTCCCACCCACCACTCGGAGGAACTGTGCCCTCCTGTCGTTGCGGGTTGTGAGGTACTGTATGGGGATCTTGCCCTCCTTGTTTGGGATGTCTGCTGGCAGCTGCTGGTTGACCAGGAACTCGATGGCTTTCTGGGAGTGCTTGTTGTACTTGCACTTGCAGGCCACATGGAGGAGAGTGTCTCCTCGGCCGTCCACTCCCTGGGGGTCGAGGTTCTTATACTTGGCTGGGTCAGACTTGTACAACTCCAACAGCTTTTCCAGGAGAGAGAAGTTACCTGTTGGAGAAGAAATTAATTGCAACTTAATTGTCACGAAAATTAGACATTATTGAATAGCTACAACAACAAATCACAGAAAAATTCACGTAAAAATTCCAAAGTTTTCCTATGTTGCTATTGACATGCAGTGTTCGAATTCAAAGGTCGTCTTGGCCCCGATATTACCAAACCTTTCTGAGTACGATTTCATGCTCCTCAAAGTTTTGTTCATAAATCCTCATATAAAGTCTGAGCTTGAGCATGAAATTGTACTCAGAAGGTTTCGTAATCTCGGGGCCTGGAGTTATTTGAAAATCTGCTATGTTAAAGGTATCCGTTGGAATCCCTGCAAATTACAGATTTGACCACCATCGACATTGGGCCTATCAGGGTATTAACTAGAAAATTCACTTTCGCAATCATTCTCAAACAGTCATGAATCTCATATTCACCTTTGTCCTTTTCGAGAGCAACACAGAGAGCGACATGCACTGGCGTGTCTCTGTGCTCCAATGACAGTGTGGACGGATCGACTCCCTCATCCAGCAGCCGATGCACCAGACGGACCTCGCAGTTCTCCAGGGCTGCTTGCATGGCCTGACGGTTCTTCGCGGCGGGTAGCTTGGCTCCGTACGTCTGCAACAGCGTCATTATCTTCAGCCTCTGGGACTCGGAACCGATGAGCGACTTGCTGGAGACCAGAGAGAGGAGGGACAGACCCTTGGCGAAGCTTCGGGGCAGCCGCTCGGCACCATACAGCTTGATGGCCGCCTCCACGTGCCGCCAGCGCTCTCTCTCGGCAAACTGCTCCACCATCTTCTGCATTATGCCAGCTGAGAGCTTCTTCAGGTTGTCAGGGAGATCTGAAAAAATACCAAGGTTATTTAAAAAGAATATACTTACCCTCTCCTTGATGGATTAGGAACATGCACTGCTATTTAGGGCATCCGGTTGCCTTCAGCAAGGAGAGGGTTAATATAGAGTCAGACCCTGCAATTTCTGGGGTTTTTTTTAATCTGACCGGTAAGCAAAACTAACATCATGAATCATTTACCGAGTTCAGGTACATAATAGGAAATCCATATTAGTTAAAAATTGGCCAGTAAACGGAGGAACCATTAATCTGGAGACAGTATTAACAGGGCTTAACTGTAGTAAGATTGACAGTTTTGGATTTAATTAAGTTAAACAATTGAAGAAACAGGTATTAAGTTATATTATGGTGTTGGCAATTAGCACTTCACCAAGCTGTAAAGACAACTACTTTTTACCTGGAAGTTAATGTCACAGAAAGGAAAAGAAAATCATGTTACAGATTCTGTTTTACGGACCTATGTCTTTGTTGAACGATTCATTATGCAGACAAACCTGGTGTCGGTGTCCGTCCGAGTTCCTTGATGATCTCGCTCATGCACTTGTTGGATATCTCCTGATGCCTCTGTCCCTTGTGTTCCCATAGCAACACCCCCACAAACTTCTTGACCGCCCTCCCAGGCTCCTGTTTCTCCAGTAGCTCCACACCCTCATTGAACCACTCCTCGCACTGGTCACAATGGACAACGTAGCCCTGTTGTCTGCCACCCTGCTGTCTGCCACCCTGCTGTCTGCTGCTTTGGTCTCTGCTGCCCTGCATCTTGCTGGACTTGGACGACGAGTTGGCGCTGTACGACTGGTTGATGTTCTGGCTCTGGTTGGAGGTTCCACTTGGTTGTGGCTTCTGTGCTGGAGCTGGCCGAGCTTGGGGCTTCGGCTTCTTCAGTCTGCCATCCCTCACTGGAATAAATCAAGCAATTTATCCTCTAATAAATAAATCTACTGTCAATCCGACAATCTGATTGGTCCACGTGACCCCAATACATTGCGTTCATACTTCAATGAATGTAATTTGCTTCTTGATGGATAGTTTACAGGTCGCTGCAAATCAATACTGTAATACATTTCAGTTGGAAATTTTCGCCATGGATATTAAAATGTTGTTTATTGTTGCAGAGACTTAAGGATTTTACTTAACTTAAACACTTCACTGAATAATGGCATGCCATTTTAGGCAAGACGATCGAGAAATCAAGCTAGGTTCTCAATATTGATTGATTGAATTATTGAATTACGTCGCATCAGGAATATTGCATCCATAAGCAATGAGGTGTAATAATTACGGGAAAGTGGCTTCCTCATTTTGCCATCCTTCACTGGAATAAACTCAGGCAAAGGTCTCAGTGCCTGGATTTGATTCAATTTACACACTTCATTCTCCATCGATATACCGAATATCGGAGAAGCATTTAGGCGAGACGATTGATAAATCAAGCCAGGTTCTTATTAGTCACAGGAAAGTAGTTTCCTCAGGCTTTCCTCCTTTACAAGATTTTTACTCAATTTACACACTTTGTTTTCTGTCGATTGCACTAAATCATTGTCATTTTAGGCAACACGACTGATAAATAAAGCTAGATGTTGTTCACAAATCCCCATATAAAATGTCAGCTCAAACATGAAATCGCAATCTTTTTCTTTTTTCTTGTAATGGGGTTTATAGTCGCTTTCTAGAATCTTTCACTAACATCACGACTTGTCATTTTAGGGCAGGAGGAAACCCGCAACATCCGTAGTAAGATTATTAATATATAGATCCTTCTCAAAGAATGTACAATACAATAGAAAAATCATGGCCACCAACGTCTCTGACAAGTACTAGCATGAGCTACAGCAAGACGTTACAGCTGCTGCTATCTTAATCAGGAATGAGAAGAACCTTTTCAGCTTACATTGGCAGCCCCCTCCGTCATTTCTGGCTCGTCCTCTGCTATCTCCGGCGTCATCGCTCTCACGATCTCCATCTGCTGCACCGTGGTGCCTGACAATGACAACGACAACGACTCCTCATAGTGCTGTATTTAATAGTGAGTCCATGCAAATATATCTATGTATGGAAGAGAAAGACTCACGACTAACAAAGATGCACAATCATGCTTAAGGTAGCATTGCTTCATATTGGAATGAACACTTCAAGTTGATATGGAACAGTAACACGTCCTTCTGTATAATATAGGGTTGTAGGTACTCTAAATACGTACATAGTCCAATCTTGGAGCAAGCCTCTTTAGGGTCCACACCTTCTGACAAGACTCTCACTACTTGAGGTGCGAAGCCGATACACTACAACAGTGACGTGTATTATGTAAGACTAGGTTGCAAGTGACATCCGGTCCAACCCGGAACTAACGTACTTGCACGGCCGCTACATATTCATTATCAACGTTCTAAGCGACAATTCAATATCCGTGATACCCTAAGTTTATACAATAGGCAATGCAGGGATAGAAATGCATAAAATAGCTCTCCTGTATAAGACTTACGATAGAATACACAAGAACAGTTAATACAATGAGCATGCATGATGATGAATACGTTCTTGAGCAATATTGTACAAAGTGATTGAGATCAACATACAAGATTAGCTTACCATTTCATTGATTGGTTCTGGCAGTTTGTTGCAGAAGTTGAAAAGTGTAGCATTGATGAAAGCCTCTGTCTTGTTCTTCCCCAACATTTTATCTAATGAGTTGATCACGAATTTGCAGAGGTCACAACTTTCAGCCTAGCGGAGTAAAGAAGAAATTAACATTAAAAAAAACCTGGAACCATATATTGACGTATAACAGTTTTACTAAGTATCTTATGATCTTTCCTGATTCATATCTGATTACCGTAGTTCCTCATCTCATTCTATGTTTCCTGAGACTTCTAACAGACTAGACCTGGGTTTACCAGGGTATCCTTTCACGAAACTCTCTTATCCACTACAAGAGTGGTAACGTTCGCTTTGCAGATAGCTAATACACTGCTAAGCGAGCGCTACCACTCTCTTAGTAGATAAGAGTCTTAAAGAGAGCTTCGTGAAAGGATACCCAGACGGTTTATATGACACTACTATGATGTTACTGGTGATTCTCGTGCTCTCACATTAGGCTCCTCGTGATGGACAGGCTCCACAGGCTTGGACTGGACGACAGGCTTTGGTCGGACACATATCTTCATTTCCATACACACATCACCGGCATCCTGCACAGAACAGGAGAACATTAAGAACCATGACCATAGAATTTGAACTGTTGCCTCTTGAGCACTTTATGTAAAGCCAGACAGTATTGCCCAATATGTACAGTTAGGTTAACGTAATAACATACTAATGCAGGTGATATTCTCAAGTATCATGACAGTTGATGGTATGAAGGTAGGCTCTACATTCGCATACCTCTCCAAACATCCGCTCAGCAACACCGTTGCAGATGTCGCACGTAACCTGCTTCCATGGTACCGGGTACTCGATCGTGATGCCTGAAAATGTGAGGTAAACTTTTATTGCTTAAGATGAAACTCTCAGATTGCAAGCATGAAACCTTCCAAGGATTGTGTACACTACATTCCGGTTCATGACTACGGGTTCAGCAACATTTGCAAGTGTATTAACTAGGACAGACTTCAGCCATTGTACGTGCACTTACTAGACCAGACTTCAGCCATGGTATGTGTACTTACTAGACCAGACTTCAGCCATGGTATGTGTACTTACTAGACCAGACTTCAGTCATGGTATGTGTACTTACTACACCAGACTTCAGTCATGGTATGTGTACTTACTTGGACATACATGAGCCTTGACACAGGCCTGATGAGCATCAACACCTTCAGCCAGAGCCTTGACAACAGCCGGGGCAAACTTCAAACACTAAGGACAAAGATATCAAGACGGGAAGTTTATATTTTTTAAATCACGTCGTGGTGACATAAAGAACATACAATGCAATGCAATCTAATACAATGCAATATATCTATATTATGTCATACAACTATTAGAACGTATTACAATGCACCAATGTTGCAGATTATCGTACGAACTACATTAGTTATGTTGCTGTGATGAATAAAACAACATAAATGACTATACATTTTATCATTTACCGATAAAACATTCACCCGATTATGCTACAGGCGTGAATCGAAATATATAATGTCTTAAAAAATACATATAGTTAAGAATTGTGCTAATACACGATGATACCTCGGTTTTGAGAGGATCTGGCAGTCTGTTGCAGAACTCGTACAGTGTGGCGTTGATCTTGGGAATGGAGGCGTTGTGCTGGACGTACTTCTCTACTACGTTGATGGCAAACTGGCAGAACTCGCATATATCCACCTGAAACATACGTAGTAGGAAGAGTCAGTCAGTTGTCTCGTATGAGTGATCCAGTACGAGGGGCGGACCATGTTACTGCATAATGTTCAGTTTTCATAAATAATAATAATAATGATGATAATAATAATAATAATAATAATGATAATAATGATAATAATAATAATGATAATAATGATGATTATGATAATAATAATGATAATAATAATAATAATAATAATGATAATGATACTACTGATAATGATAATATTAATGATAATAATAATAATAATAATAATAATAATAATAATAATAATGATTATAATAACAATAATACCTTATCTACCGGGCTTTTTTCGAGGTGTTCTTCTGGACACATTTCAAGTGAGCTGCACATTGCCATGGGATGCTGGAAA
>JAULBP010037491.1:0-13404 GCA_032355345.1 Lepetodrilus pustulosus
GTGTAAGCCTGGCAGTGTGCGGCCGAGCGTTGTCTTGCTGGAAGACGAGCCTGATGCCGCCATGCCGTCTCATCAATGGGAGGAGGACCGGTCGCAGGATGTTGTCGACGTAGTGTTGTGCATTAAGGTTTCCCTGTACCACCACGAGTTCGGACCGGAAGCCAGCATTGAGGGCGCCCCAAACCATGACTTCGCCGCCCCCGTAGCGGTCCCTCTCCAGAACACAGGCCACGAACTTTGTGAGGAACAGGTCTTTCTTCCAGATTCTGGAGTGGTACAACCCACAAGTATCGAGTCAGAATATCAATGGCGACCAACAAATACCTCACGCCGTCGTTTACGTTTACGTATCGTCTCACGTCCATGAGATCCATGTCGAACATTTCATCTTTGCCATAAACCCTAACTTTGAGTCGTGGAAACCTGGATTTCGCATTTTTTTGTAAAATATAGGCTTAGCGTACTGCTTTAAACCCTGTTTTTTTTCTCCAAAGACTTGAGGAACTTTTGACTTCCATAAAATGCGCCAGGTTAGCTAGGCTAGGATCGAAATAATACTGTTCAAGCTTTATCTGAACACCCCCATTGGACTTTTGCTTCTTGTGAGAGGACTTACGCGATCGTGTGACCTTGCCCATAGTTCCATATACCTGCAAAAAGGTATCTGTGAAACAGTTCCTTTATACCATGATAGATGACAAAAATACTGTTCTTTTAATATAAACTTTATATTCATACAGAGAAATTTACAAACAATAAAACAAAATGTAGTATTGTAATAACTGAAAGTCACTGCACAAGTTAGGCAAATCGATGTTCTAATTGAACCATTCGATTCACTGTTTTCAATTATTCACTTTTCCATTGGTCTGTCTTGAATACAGTTTGGCGATAGTCTTTACACTCGTATTTCAAGCAGGCAAATGTTTGAATATCTCGCAAGGACACATCATTCTCGATATATCATCGCCATTGTGCCAAGACTTTGAGTTCATCCAAATCGTCCCACGGAGGCAATAGATACCGTTATGTCATATTCAGGCGACCAATTGTATGACAATCGTGTTCACCTGAGTCTGATTCTTCCAGTATGCAACCAGAACACAACTGTTTCGACAATTTCAACACGATTTTTGTCAGATGCACAGCATAGGCTATGGAGAGCCAGTGTTCAGTCGAATGGTCAGTTCCGACCTGTCTAAATCATCGATGACATGGGTGGGTTTGATACGCTTCATAATCACACGTTTTGGTACAGGTCCATTTGACAGCGAGAACGTCTTTGCAACTTTGTTGGCGTTTGTTTTGCACCCACGTCTAGAGGAAAACCATTTAGATGATTGTGCGATGATTTCTTCATTTCCATCCGCTGTCATTTTATCATATTTCCATATAAATTCAATTGACCTGTTTAAAGTTGCTTGCGTCGTACTGTCACTCACTGGTGTTTTTCTTTTTCTTTTTTTCCCCCTAGTGTCTGCTATTATCCATTTGATAAAAGTAGTTAATATAAATTCCGTTCCAATGGAAGTAGTCGATACAAATTCACCAATAAGAGTCTAAACGTCTCTTGAGCAAGGCAGTCCACAAACCTTTAGTTTCCAATATCCATGAGTGATAGATTGACTACCGGAATATGACGAATGGGGGCATGGAGTTTGTTGATTGACTATGAATTGGAGTTTGATGCATGGATAAGGCTTTGATTAGTCGAATAGATTTCATGACGTATGAAGGGGATCATTTGCACCAGTGAATCCCATTCACTTGTGGTAATGGCGATTCCTTTTATGGTTAGTTTCCCAGCTAGAAATAAACGAGGATTCGATTTTCTACACGACACACGCTGATTCTGGTAGTTTGAGATAATTTAAACTGATATCCAGGGCACTGTTCGCTTACATTGACAGTCATCAAGAACGTAGGAGACTTTGGGAAGTTTGGCTTGTTGGGTGGTTTGGTTAGGATAATTCGTGCTTGAGACGTCCATTCGACGATCGAAAAGCATACCAGTGAAGCGATCAGTGACCCCATCATCATAGCAAGGATATTTCTTTTCCTTTGAGCCATTAGGTTGGGGTTTTTTCGGACATGAACAGTCAGACCTACCAATTGGGTTGAGATTGCCTCGTTTCCCCAACTACAAGGTTCATTCAATTGACATATATACACTTATGTTTGTACTTCCAAAAACGTGCACCGCTGTATGGGAGACAAAATTCCACTGCAACACCACGATAGATTGGATCGAGTGCATTTTGACAACCTGAATGTAGACTTAATTTTAATTTGCTTCTTTATATAAATTAATGCAAGGGAACATAACTCAACGTGTTACAACTAAAATGTAATATGACACGGCTACGTTTCGTTCATAAATCAGTTAATAAACTAAAAACAACATAGAAGATAAGTCATGTTCCGTAACATTAATTCATATAAAATATGAAATGTGTGATAACTATCGAGTGTTGGGGAATAAGTGCATCAATAAATAACAACTTCTGGGTGGTGTAATCAAACGTGAGTAGTCTCAGATATAAATATGTTTGTCCATTATTAGATCAACTGTCTGTGATGGTATGGTTTTAAGGTAATTTTCAAAATTTTCCTCCCTAATATCATGGATCCCATAGCAGACTGGGTGGCAGGACCAATCCAAAATTGCTTCCGACGGGCCTGTTTAATATATGTATAAGCCAGCTTGGACGGCAAATCTGCATTAACCAGCCTTTCATCCAGGTTTTCGTACCGGCTAAAGTTGTCCAGCATATGGTTAATCATCTTTGATCGTAATACGTCGGCTGAATTCACTTCGTGAATCCTCAATGCAAGGTCTTTAGGGTTGCCGTCTACGTCTCTTGCTGTGCATTGAAGATTTACATCACTGCAGATGGCGATTGATCGAAAAAAGCATCTTCCATCTCCTACTGTTTTGATGCCGAGGTGTGGCATGACTGTGGATGGTAGTTGATCACTGTACGGGAGTGATTCATTACAAAGTTCCGTCATGGTTGGCTGTGGCAAACTCTGGGTTAGCTCCGATGTTCCAATCAAGTCAGCGTTGTGTATCCGGAACCGCTTTGAATGCGGTGGCAAAGTATCCGTGATGTGTGGAGCTTCTCCTGCCTTTCTTTTCATGGCTCGAGTTATTCTAGGTTCACTGTCATCTGTTTCTATCCTCCTTCTTTTCCTCTTTCTTTTATTCATACTCGTCCTCTCCTCGTGTATTCTCTTCCTTTTCCTCCCTTCTTTCTTCTCCCTCCACATCTTCAATCTGTCTGCAAGCAGACGTTGTTCTTCCTTGTCCTGCAGCTCATATTCCCGGATTCCAACTCGTCCCCTCGTTCGTACAGGAAGAGTTGGTGGATGTTTGGAATCATCGGGAACTGGAGTCGGTATGCGAAAGCGTTCAAGCAGTTCCATGTCTGAAGATAAATTCATTGCAAAATCAAAATAAATCAGTTTTGAAATTGGGTCATATTATGTGGACATGGAATACCGCTCTACATTGTAACATCTATGCATTGTTTTGGATTGCACGGTATTGTATTAGAAGGCAAAGTCTACACTTGGATATTGTGCACACTAAGTTAATCAAATCCGACCCATAAGAACTAATGCTCGATTTTTGTGAACATTTTGAACTAACCTCGCTTGTGACTTTCTATTTCACGCTGCAGCCACGCTATAGCAACGTCCAATGGCTCTACACACCCCTGCACAGGTGGATCAAGTGACTGTGAGGTATTGGGCGGACATAAGATCATTCTCCCAGCAAAGAGAAGCTTGTCCATTGCTGTCATGTTATGGACTTGCGGCCATCCGTCGACAGTATCCTTTTCAGTGCTAGTACTGTTATTCGTCGTGTAAGTACTGTTGTTCATCGTGTAAGTACTGTTGTTCGTCGTGTATTTCAAACGCAATCAGTTATATAAAAGTAGATGAGTATCGCTCGGTCGCTGTGAGAAGAGATTCACTTTGAAGAACAAATACCAAGATTGTGTGTTACGTCACAGAAGCTACGACGTTATAGTAACGCACCCTCGTTCTCAGACCGGATGGACACGCTTGACGATATTGCCTAAACCTTTACTAACATATTTGTCTGTCTGACAATCATGCAAGTGTAGTTTGGTTTAAAATGTAAAAAGAAATCATTAAAAATAATCGGAAACAATTTAATGTCGCCAATTTCTTTGACGAACCCCTTAATTCTGGGTACAAATAAATGAAATAGATCCACGCCAGGAGGTTTTGGGAAATAATCCTTGGTCTAGATCTGCATCTAGGGTTAACACCTCTTTGCAACATTTCTAGGGGGAAATCTCTCAAAAGTCCAATTCTAGTAATTATTCCTTATTTTTCATGAGGATCTGGCCTTGGATCCAGTTCTCAGCAGCAATGTCAATGTAAACATGCAGTTGTCGGTCGTATAGGCTTTGTAAAATTATTGTAAAACCATTACTCTAAAGATGGAATTTAGTCTATTCGCTGATTTTTCGCAATGCTTCTTGTCAAATACGTTAGAGCCAATTTCTTCGAGCTTTTAAAAACAAAACTATACACACAAAAAATAACTACAAATTGAAATGAATGACCTCATAATAATCATATTCGAGGTAGGATTAATATTCCCGTTGTTATCGAATACCGTCCACGCTCACAACAACACCGAACCAAAGTGGTAATTATTCATGAACTTTGTATTTGGTATGTCAAATTAAACTTTTTGCATCCAATAAGGGCGACGTTAAAATCGCAGCGCCAACTTCTGGTTGGTTAAAAAGAACGTGGTTCTATTGGAAGAACCGCTGAAGACCATCATCATAATATGTATGCTTGTCAACTTATTACTGGGGAACTACTGCATGCATCGTAACTCCTATACATTATTTAGAGTTACGAGTTTCATAGCTCTACGATCGTTCTGTGGCCCCTAAATTACGAAACTTGTTTTTATATATAAGAACGATTTCATGTTGAACTCAACTCAAAGCTTTGTTCATAATCCCCACATAAAATTTGAGCTTGAGCATGTACTGGGTGTGTGTGGGTGTATGTGGTGTCATGTTTTGTAATATCGGGGTCAGAGTTTATTTTATATTGAAACTAAACTACCGGTATATGTAGGCTAGATGTTTGTTTGCACTGGACACTGGATAGGAATTCCTCTTTCACCTCCATCCTCGAAACACCGGCCATTATGTCACTATATTACATTTATACCTATTTGATGGATGTATTGTGGGTTTCGGAGATGCGTTCATTCACTCTTGAGTTATTTCACTATATGCCTGCTATGTTGTTTTTGGCACTACGCATTATTCAAGCCAAGTTATGGAAGTCATTTTATGAATGTGTCATGAACATTATTCTGTACTCCATAAACATGCGCGTAGATTAAATCACGAATAGATCACATTGCCATCTCAATAATCCCATTCCACTGCAGTGGTTCATTTTCCTTTATTAAAAATAAACATAAAGCAATTATTAGGTCGTGATTTACTATAATATTTATAAACAGTCAACATATGATATGCGTTTAGTCCGTTATGTTTTCCACAGATCATTTCTAAGTGGTCCAATGAGTAGGCCTACTCATGCTTTGAAAGAAACCGTGGTTCAATGCAGACGTCTATCATGTGTAAAACATGAAATACGTTTTATTTATGACAACTACAAAAGATATACTTTTGCATCTGATAACAAGCAACATACATTGTCATGAACAAAAATATTAACCAACCAAGTGACGAGAGATGGTGACGAGAGATGGTGATGGATTCACGAACACAGAATGAGGTTGATGGACATTCAGGAGAGCTGTTTTAAAAAAGAATATATAAGTTATAATCAGTTATTGCAACTATGTCAGTTGTTGCCGAGTTCTGGTTAATCAGTCGTTGTGACCAGTGGCTCATAGTGTCCAACATCTTCAATTAATTTTATGTATTTGACAACAAGCGCATCATTGTCAGATTCCTCATATTCTACTCCAAACTTAAGCACACTTTCGCCTATACATACGTGTACTGGTCTTTGGAGAGAATGTGCCGTCGCTTCTATTTCTATTTCTCCGACCATTTCAGTTGGATTGGCCATGGATGCGATACGGTCCTTAATAGATGTATAAGCCAGCTTGGACGGCAAATCTGCATTAACCAGCCTTTCATCCAGGTTTTCGTACCGGCTAAAGTTGTCCAGCATATGGTTAATCATCTTTGATCGTAATACGTCGGCTGAATTCACTTCGTGAATCCTCAATGCAAGGTCTTTAGGGTTGCCGTCTACGTCTCTTGCTGTGCATTGAAGATTTACATCACTGCAGATGGCGATTGATCGAAAAAAGCATCTTCCATCTCCTACTGTTTTGATGCCGAGGTGTGGCATGACTGTGGATGGTAGTTGATCACTGTACGGGAGTGATTCATTACAAAGTTCCGTCATGGTTGGCTGTGGCAAACTCTGGGTTAGCTCCGATGTTCCAATCAAGTCAGCGTTGTGTATCCGGAACCGCTTTGAATGCGGTGGCAAAGTATCCGTGATGTGTGGAGCTTCTCCTGCCTTTCTTTTCATGGCTCGAGTTATTCTAGGTTCACTGTCATCTGTTTCTATCCTCCTTCTTTTCCTCTTTCTTTTATTCATACTCGTCCTCTCCTCGTGTATTCTCTTCCTTTTCCTCCCTTCTTTCTTCTCCCTCCACATCTTCAATCTGTCTGCAAGCAGACGTTGTTCTTCCTTGTCCTGCAGCTCATATTCCCGGATTCCAACTCGTCCCCTCGTTCGTACAGGAAGAGTTGGTGGATGTTTGGAATCATCGGGAACTGGAGTCGGTATGCGAAAGCGTTCAAGCAGTTCCATGTCTGAAGATAAATTCATTGCAAAATCAAAATAAATCAGTTTTGAAATTGGGTCATATTATGTGGACATGGAATACCGCTCTACATTGTAACATCTATGCATTGTTTTGGATTGCACGGTATTGTATTAGAAGGCAAAGTCTACACTTGGATATTGTGCACACTAAGTTAATCAAATCCGACCCATAAGAACTAATGCTCGATTTTTGTGAACATTTTGAACTAACCTCGCTTGTGACTTTCTATTTCACGCTGCAGCCACGCTATAGCAACGTCCAATGGCTCTACACACCCCTGCACAGGTGGATCAAGTGACTGTGAGGTATTGGGCGGACATAAGATCATTCTCCCAGCAAAGAGAAGCTTGTCCATTGCTGTCATGTTATGGACTTGCGGCCATCCGTCGACAGTATCCTTTTCAGTGCTAGTACTGTTATTCGTCGTGTAAGTACTGTTGTTCATCGTGTAAGTACTGTTGTTCGTCGTGTATTTCAAACGCAATCAGTTATATAAAAGTAGATGAGTATCGCTCGGTCGCTGTGAGAAGAGATTCACTTTGAAGAACAAATACCAAGATTGTGTGTTACGTCACAGAAGCTACGACGTTATAGTAACGCACCCTCGTTCTCAGACCGGATGGACACGCTTGACGATATTGCCTAAACCTTTACTAACATATTTGTCTGTCTGACAATCATGCAAGTGTAGTTTGGTTTAAAATGTAAAAAGAAATCATTAAAAATAATCGGAAACAATTTAATGTCGCCAATTTCTTTGACGAACCCCTTAATTCTGGGTACAAATAAATGAAATAGATCCACGCCAGGAGGTTTTGGGAAATAATCCTTGGTCTAGATCTGCATCTAGGGTTAACACCTCTTTGCAACATTTCTAGGGGGAAATCTCTCAAAAGTCCAATTCTAGTAATTATTCCTTATTTTTCATGAGGATCTGGCCTTAGATCCAGTAATCAGCAGCAATGTCAATGTAAACATGCAGCCGTCGGTCATAATTATAGGCTTTGTAAAATTATTGTAAAATCATCACTTTAAAGATGGAATTTAGTCTATTCGTTGCTTTTTTGCAATGCTTCTTGTCAAATACGTTAGAGCCATAATAATCATATTCGAGGTAGGATTCATATTGCATCCAATAAGGGCGACGTTAAAATCGCAGCGCCAACTTCCGGTTAGTTAAAAAGCCCGTTGTTATAGACTATTTGAGGAATCGCTGAAGACCATCGTCATAATATTTATTCTTGTTAACTTATGACTGGCGAACTAGTGGCGCATTTAATCCTTTTCCAACTAACTATCCTTTTTTAAAGGCAAACTATCACGGTTGATTGGCCTAGATAATGGCCAAACTAATTTCTGTCTGAGACTATTTACGTTTGATTTGTAAACCTAAAACTTGTTATTTATTGGTATACTAAGTCCCCAACACTTGATATTTATAATACATTTCGTATTCCATAATAGTTATTAATCCTGACTAATAATTATCTTGTCTTTGATGTATTCTTGATATATGAAGCAATCGTAGTTTTTTTCGTCGTACCCATTTGAGAGTTATGTCCCCTTGCGTTATTATAAAGAAGGACATAGAACTAAGATTGTTCAAGTTCTTATATAAACAAAATCCAAAACAGTTTGTTGAAATTGAATTTTGCCTACCGCACAGAGGTAGGAAGGTTTTATATGTATTGCAAGTGAATGTACTTTGTAGTTGTAGCTAAGAACTAGTAAACAAAACCGGCCATACATATCTGTGATAGTATGCCTTTAACGGTATAATATCATAGATATTTGTAGTTGTTTTGGACTACAAAGTACATTCACTTGATATCTGTAATATCTGTACTTCCAAAAACCTTTCCACCGCTGCATGGTAGACAAACTATCAATGCATCCCAACGATAGTCTGAATCGAGTGTATTAAACTACCGGTCGTCAATCTCAGTGGTCATATTTCTGTTTGATTCATTATATCAATGCAAAGAAACATAACTGTAAGTTGTACGTCATCGTGGCGTTGTTGTTGTTGTTGTTGTTGTTGTTGTTGTTGTTGTTGTGTGTGTGTGTGTGTGTGTGTGTGTGTGTGTGTGTCTGTGTGTGTGTGTGTGTTTTGGTTGGGTTGTTTTCAATTGAAAGATTCCACTGGCAGCAGAGCCGAGTTTCCTTTATGTTTTCCTGTAAACGGATCCAGACCCCAGCCGATTCTGGTGATATCCCCAACATGTAGGTATACAATTATGCTTTAAAAGTGTTTTTCATAAATATAGGAATGCAATCCATACACATGTGTCATAAAATTATAACACACTATTGTAAGCAATTACCCAGGATATAAATACACATCCCCCACCCCCATTTCATTTATCAGACATTTAAAAAAAAAAGTATTGTAGGCCTACAGTTTAACTTGTCAGACGGTCTACTCCAGTCTCAGATCTTCGAGAACCATCAAACGTGACATGAATGTTTCTTCCGTCGCAATCTAATCATTATCAGAGAACACTCATCAAGCTGAGAAATCGTCCATAAAGCCTTGCACCGACCGCGTGTACAACCCGGAGCCGAGATAATTGTATCCCATATCCTCTTCTGTGATATCCCTGTCAAACATGATTCCGTTCTCGGCTTGTCAGTAACAAGGCACTAGACCAACTGTTGCTAGCCGACCAAATGGTACGCGCCAAGACGCTCGCTACCACCGCGACCACAGAGAGAGGGAGAGATAGAAGATAGCACACGGCTTGTTCTGAAAGCAGTGTGTGTTATTACACTGGCCGCTAACAAAAGGATGCAACTATTGGAATATCGTCTTTTGGGATAGGTAAGTGTTGTCGTATGTGTTATCGTGTGTTGTCAGGTTGTAGGCCAACTTGACATGGTGTGGTTATTGCAGGGTGTACATGTAAAATAACCATGTTTTGATGGAGGCGGTTTGATGGTGACACGATAAAAAGTCGCTTCAAGAATGAAGTGCTTGCAATGCATGCTCGCGTTCCTGTGAATTTCGGTCACCGGCTTTCTGCTTCTCATTTGTCCTGTGAGGTAAATATATTCCTTGACTTTTGGAACTTACAAACTATTCCATTTTTTTCATATATTTCTTATACTAAACAAATCTTATGTTGGAAATATGGAAATACAAACGGTTATTGAAAAAAGAACATGTGTTCTACCATCTTCAAAGCGTTGCTATCTTATCTGTATATTATTGTTAGTCCATATGATTGCCATTTTCCATTATTACTACAAACTGGGTTATATTATAGAGAAATCATTGGGGTTGCATCCTGCAAGTTTCAAGGAAGATGGTTGTGGTTTTTCTGATAAGATCTAACTCGAAGGTGAACGAACATCTGTGGATGATTTCCTAAAAGTCCATGAAGACTCTTTGTTCTTAGTGTGATCTATGAAGAGGGGGTGGGGAGGGGATGGTCTAATAGAGGGGATGGGTTAAACTGACCAGTCTATTACTTTTCAAGTATTACTTTATTACTCCTTTACTTTTTATTACATATATTTTATTTTATTATTGTTATTATTATTATTATTATTATTATTATTATTATTATTATTATTATTATTATTATAATGTTATTAAATATATATAAATATATTGGAACATTTGGAACATATTGATGACATATATAATAATAATAAATTGGATTACTAGGATGACTAACATCATTACTGTAATTTTATATTGCTATAACTTCCGTTATTACTAGTTCAATAGTCCTTATGTTTTTATACTATTATATATTGAAATACTTTCTAATGATTGTATACAATTATATTTATTTATTTACTATATATTCTATATGCTCTCTATCATAGCAGGGGTTAATATTGGCACTAGTCCTGTAGCCAAAGCCAAAATGTCCAATGCTAAATGCTAGTAGAAATTTAGGATTTATTAGGAGTTTACTATTATGTTATCATTATCAGGACTAGTGCTCCAAAAAGTTAATATTAACCACTGTCTATGCCACCATAGTGTGAATTTTGAGAATAAACTTCTTTCCCATGAACTTTAAAAAGGTGTTTTAAAGAGGACGCACATGTCTGATGCGTGAGAAACATTATTGTTACAGTCTGCATATATTAGCCAGTGAGACTGGGAACAGGGATATTACATTACCAGTATCATGATTATATGACAAAAGGAAGATGCAGCTAAGATGCCTCAAAAGTTCTTCATTAAAACAAATGAAGATTATCATAGAATACATTTAAATAAAAAAAGGAACCCTTATGTTTAATATATGATGTGAAATTCACTATTGAAGATCACTCATAACCGAAATGATTTGGTATCTACGGAGAGGCAAACCCATAAATTTTATGATGTGGTTTGTGAGTGGCACTTTGAGGTATTTGGGAGGAAGAGTAAGTACAGTAATACAAACTTATTTTTGGAATATTAGATAAGATCACTTACGAGTGATATTCTAAGATTAAGCGGTGTAAGCCACCTGTGCTACAATGTTAACATGGTTATAAAAAAATAAAAAACACGGGCAAAAAAGGATGATTGATAGTTCATTTATATACTACCAGTATCATTGCTTTAACCCTCTCCCTGCTGGATTAGGCACATGCACACAGTTCTTTAGGGCATCTCCAGTTGCCTGCAGCAGGGAGAGGGTTATCACATGCTCACAGCGCACAGTGCAGGAGATGTCATTGACTAGGTAACTGATTGACGGAAGAGAACAGTTTTGAGCTTGGATCTAAAGATGGAGAGAACTGGAGACGTCGGGTGGAGGGATAGACTGTTCCCGTATGTTGTAACAGCAAAAGGAGGGGGGTAACTCCTATATAATGTAGGTACTGTGTCCCGTCGATATAACGCTGAATTTGGGGTCCATGACATACTTTAATCCATTTTGTAGATGCCATTCATGATCTTGTTTTTGAAATCCAGAAAGCTGTTAATGCAGCAAATGCAGCAAATGTCTGGCTTTAATTTGATATACATTACTGATTTCGATAATAAATATCTTTCTTTGTTCTTGCAATGGTTTGGGAAGAAAAAAAAAAAAAAAGTATAATAATAATAATAATAATTGTAGTAGTAGTAGTAATATAATAATGATAATAATATTAATAATTAACAAAAGGTCTGTTCAGTCCCGGTTTACTGAAACATTCAGCGCTATGGATGTTGCAGGTTTCCTCCTGCCATAAAACTGACAAGTTGTGATATTAGTGAACGATTCTAGAAAGCAACTCCAAACCCCATTACAAAAATAATAAAATCTTTGTTTTATTACAATGGTGACATACTGACAGTGGATTCAAGTCCTCATTCCACTTTTAATAAGCGAGCTTGAAATTTTTAGACTATTTAAGAGTATACCCATATTATCATACTGGCTTCGGAACAGGTTTCTTGATAATGATATTCCTTAGGGACAAGAGAAATAGCATAGGAGAAGCCACTTAGTCTGTGTTCCAAGGATGAGAGGTACTGGGCAATCAGATAAAGACGTGCCAGGATTTAGAACTATTCCCAAAGACAACGACACTGTTCAAAGGGTTAATTGAGTCTGATGCTCTGCTTATGTTTTATTCAAGTGTCTACTCAATGTTGTGCTCCCAACCATTGATCAGAGTTCCGTAATATTCTATGAAATTGTAAATGTTGCTAACGATTAGGGACTGACTTGCAATGTTTGTGATGCTACAAAGATCAATATAGGAATAATATTTTGCGTTAGCATTCGGTAATCAGATAGAGATAAATTGCAATTCTATGAGGACTGATATAGAATTGCAATAGAGAGATAGAGCGTGCACCATGTTCGATGTTTTACTTATTAGAGTGTACCAGGACTTCTTGAATTTGAAACAGTGCATGAGCTTAAAAACGGAACAAAATCTCGTTTTAAGCCCATGGGCTTAAATTTGGATGGGCTTAAATTCAAGAAGTCCCGGTATTAAAATAAAAATCTGGTTGATGGTTGATAAATATAGAAAATAAATCTTGCAAAATTGTTTTGATAATATTGGAGCAAATTCCATAAATTGTTACTTATGTAAAATGTTTAGTATATAAAAAAGAATAGTTAGATCTCATAATTTGAAGTATACCAGCAACAAGTTAGGTATACAAGGTGTATTATGATCATATTATACACATACACTGCTTTTTAAGGCATCTCTGGTTGCCTGCAGCAGGGAGAGGGTTAATGTAGCACTTCGAGCACGGATTTGGTGCAATATTAATGTACACATGATTATTATTATTATTGTTGTTGTAGTTGTTTTTGTTGTTGTTATTATTACATTACAAAAACAAACCCAACCACAAAAGAAAATCAGCTATTATGCTTTCTTTTTAACTGCCAACATACATTATTATCAACTCTTAGCTAAATTCTGCAGACATTTGTTGACACAGACACTTCACAGACATTTCTATATACAGTGCCCCCTCGATATAATGCTGTTCGATACAGAGCGTATTCGGATATAATGCTGGGTCAGTTGTGGACCCCATTTTTATTTTTTGTTAGATC